>VOMN01019364.1:0-47971 GCA_014899125.1 Orchestia grillus
GGGGTTTGTGGTGTGTGGTGTGTAGTGCGGTGCGAGGGGTGTGTAGTGTAGTGAGCGTGGTGTGTAGTGTGGTACGTGGAGCGTGGTATGTGGGCTGTATAGAGGTGTGTGGAGTATGTAGTGGTGTGTGTGGTGGAGGTTGGGTGTAGTGGTGTGTGGTGGGAAGGGGAGGGATATTGGAGCGTTGGGTGTAGTGATACAGGGTGCAGAGTGATGATGAAGCTAGAGGTGATAAAATCATTCAAGATTAACTATTCAAAAAAGGCGTTAAAAATAATGCAAGTTGGATTGTTAACAGACTGCGATTAAAAAAATGTTAAGGGATAGCCAACCCAAAGAATTGAAAATGTTTATTGGAAATTAGAGGCAATGTTTTGATTAATCTGCGTGTGGAAAAATTTGCGCCAATCTTACTTCGCCGCGCGGACGCTTTCTTCCTTAAAGTCCGAAAATAATAGATGTTAATTGGCCATGCGTGGACATGTGGGAAATAATCGATGCTAATTTGAACATATTTCTATTTACATCTAAGCCGCAAAACATGGAATGACTTCAACTAGACCCCGCCGGTGATGGCAACTTCCAGCACGCGGGGCTGGAGCTGAGTGAGCGTGGGCCACATCTGCTCACGATGGAGAAATCGGCAAGACATTTTGTGAGAGCATGTGGATTTCCACATCGAAATCTCATCTAATCAACCCACATTTAGTGAATTAATCGTGAGTTTGCACTTTTAAGATCACCTCAATGCTCTTCCCGCGCTCTATTCTACGTGCATCCGGATCTACTCGATGCTCATTTGAATTTTCTAGAGACACATTCGGATCTCTTCGATGCACATCTGGATCTTCTAGAGACACATTCGGATCTCTTCGATGCACATCTGGATTTTCTAGAGACACATTAGTATCGTATTTCAGTATGAGCGAATAAAAAACTAGCTATTCAGGGGAGCTTCAGCATAATTCGTGGCATTTGAGGTCTCTTAGCATCGATTTGAAACTTCCGAGACTCGCACATCGTCTCTAAATGTTATCGCCTCGAAACGAATAACTGCAGACGACATAACCACACCAACTGGCTGAATGCGTGACGTAGGCATGCTCAACTTGGACCAGAAATAGCTTTGTAGATAGACTCGATTTCTGGGAACAGAACTGTATGCTTTGAAGATGAAGACGCTGATGTTGTTCAAGTGATCGAGAAAAACATGCTGCACTCGTTTTCCTAAAGCGCATGCATTTCATACTGAATTATGCTTAGAATATTATCAAATTTCATTAATTTCAAGGTAATGAACTTATAGCCTAGGATACCTGAGGTGCCGATTTTCAGGTGATTCCTGTTTAGTTCGTACGCTCTTCGCCGAAGACATGCTCACCTCCCAACAATAACAGATTCAACCTTTCACATTGTGCAATCTCGACCGAATGTACAGAGAATAGAGTCCAGTAAGTAGTGTAAACTGAAGACCACTTGGTCAACTACATTCACCACAGTGGGACTTTGAACGCATTAATGTCTTTGATCGAAACGAAAGTCATATACAGTGGTACCGATTTCAACATTGCTTCACTCCAACATCCCCATCAATACGACGCTAGTTAAGTTCTAGTGCTTGGACGTACATATTGCTTGTTGGATCTCACTGCGGTTGTGTCACATAAATAATACCCGTATGGGTACACTGGTATGAAACTTTTTTAACTATTTCATATACAGGTCTAGTTTCCGTTTAATCTTCACTTCATGTTTGCAACTTTTACCATTCGATCCTAACAAAAAAGAATTGTAATTTTTTTTTCATTTAATCCAGTTTTGTTGTAATTTTTCAAGTTATACTGAAACTGTTTCAAGATGTACCTAAGAGGTTGATGTGCATTCCTCTCATACCTTTTGCTGTCAATTATGACTGCTTTTGCTGGATGTCGGCTATTAAAAAGGAATGTGCAGCGCATGTTCTGAACTTGCGAACACTTCACTTTAGCAGCTTTTGATGCGCAACGTTTGACCGCGTGTCCTGCAGCGATCGAGCGCTGTAACTTCAATATCCGTTAAAAATGTCTATTCTAATTCACATACGACTACGACGAAACACTGCGTATGGCCATAAATCTGTCCTGAAAAGTTTGGTCTCAACTAAAAGTACGAAACTGAAGCAGAACGTACCGTAAGAATTGATGCGAATCCATTTTATTCACATAGAATTTCGATAGAAAGAACCGTCGAGAACCGAAACGTATGAAAAGCATGACGTACAAACGCTGAAAATTGACTATCTTCTCTACCTTATAGTTATCAATATCGTAACTTCTGTTGACAAATTTCGTTATTATAGCCTGAAAAAACATTTTTACGAAAAACTGATTAAATTACAGTTACATCTCTGACATGATCAGTGGGTCTGTTCTAATGAAAACCGGACTTTTGCCATACAACCTTTATTGCCTAAAATTCATCAATACACTTTTGTGTTTCTTTCGAAGTACTCCCCTAGCTTTATGAGGGAGATGAGAGAGGTGTGTTGCATCTCTAATCATCTAACATAAAGATAGGAGCGACCACTTAGGGTGGTGTTCTGGTTGGGAAAAGGAAAGAGTCTGCAAATCTAAGTCTGGAGAGCATCAACAGTGGAAAAGGAACTACTGTTTTTCAAATTGTCCCAAATTTGAGAATAACTTGGGCAGAGGCAAGCGACTAAGTGTGAAGTCATGAAGTGACACCCAGTTCTCGGTTGACAAAATTAGGGCTGCTTTCGGTATTCACTTTCACTCATACCTTCAAAAGTTCGACATAGAACTACTAGATCCTACTGTGACCTAGTGACATGAATTCAGGACTCTTGGAGGGGACAAATACGTAGTCAGCGATAACTTAAAATTTTATGGACTGATGCATGTTTTTCTCGGTTGCTGAAACTACGTCCACGTCACACTACGATCTGCACGTGTGGTCCTTTCTATTACCTGCTAGAGCAAAACCCGCATAAATTTTTCTCTGGATCGAGCAGCAAAATTTCACATACACTTTCAATGAGATCCATCTCAACTTTGCAGAAGGGCTGATAGCACATATGGATTTAAA
This sequence comes from Orchestia grillus, assembly GCA_014899125.1. Taxonomy (NCBI): domain Eukaryota; kingdom Metazoa; phylum Arthropoda; class Malacostraca; order Amphipoda; family Talitridae; genus Orchestia; species Orchestia grillus. Next base: position 3,085 of record VOMN01019364.1, read on the forward strand.
AACTTTAGATGGGTAATTAACCATCACTGCAAAATGGTGGTGACATTATGTGCTCGATGGGCGCAATGGATCGTTCAGTGCAACGAAAGTCCACTCTTTATTGGAACACGACTCATTTTCCCTCGGGTAATAATCTGTATGTTCACCATACAATATTTCGGATGCTCCTAAATCTCCTGCAAAATTGAAGTCCAAGGATACTACTTATCAGGATAACCTCAATTCTGTGACTCATTAAAATGTCTTTTGCAATTTTAGACGAGTGAATGAAGATGAGCTTCACTTTTGATGTAAGAATATCCGATTTCTCCTATCCATTATAAATAAGGTCTAATAATAATTTGAACGAATTTGTTCGAAAAAAATCAGAAACATCGCTCGAAATACCTTAACACAATTGTGCATTTTTATTCGAAGTCCTAATTCAGATAAGCACGTAATACACCGCGGTACACGTCCATGTTTTTTGAATACTTCACGACATCTTTCCTGGGCTGTTGAGGCAACACGTGGGCTTCTAAACGCGAAGAATCTCTTGCAAGCGCGAGGAAGCTGGAGATGTTATTGCAGAGCTCCTGCAATATGTCGCAGCAAATTAAATTTCCAGCTAGAACTTTGACAACAGGTTCTTTTTCGAAGACTTTAGCTCACGTCCCCTCGTCTAATATGGCGTCGGTTCCAATATATCGAGGAGCTCCACGGGCTGCTCCTTTATCAAGACGCGCTCCATAATTAAAGGCAGCCTTCCTCTCTCGCGCTTTACTCTGATGTCCTTTTTATTTCAGATGCAACAGACTTTTCGCAAATTCACGAATAAAGCAACGGCCATAATGAGAAGCGGTCTTCTTTCGCAGTTGATGATGTGTTCTCAGAAAGAATTTGCAAGCGTAATTGCAACATGAAAGCTTTGAAGACACGAGCCTTGCTAACAGCTATAACTTGAGCGACGAGCTGGTGAGGCGCAAAGAAGCTTCGTGCCTTTGTTGAACAAATAAGCGTTTGCAAGCTGACAGGGGTTGAAATAACATCAACTCTGCCGCTCGGCGGTGAAGTGCCGTTCAGCTTACCATCGTCAGTGACCTCAATGGTAAAATAATAAGAATTTGTATTTTCGAGTCTTATTTGGACATGTCTGGCACAAACACCTTCTGTACGTAAGCGATCGAAGCAAGGTTATTTCATCGCATCAAAATTACATTTTATGGTTAAAGACCTCGAAATTTAAGCACAGTTTGTCTGAGATTGAAATAGGTGTGATAACACAACTGATGCTGGACAGAAAACAAATATTTTCCGTGTAGAGGGCAATTTCAGTTAACATGATGACTATAAATATCTTTAGCATGTTTTAATTTTCAACGCGTAAGAACTTATAAAATCAAGTAGAAGGGTCTAGTACAGGATTTTACCTCGAAGAAACTAAAATGTAAAATGTTTTGCTCATCAGTTGAAACCAATATAGCAATTCAAGTCGCTGCTGGCAAAATTTACGAACTCTCATATAATTCCTAGCACGCACTCACAAATGTCGAGCTTATTTGAGCAAAGCTCATTGCGCATCCAAGCTCCCAAAAACTCTCTCGTCTAACATGCACATTTACATTTGTTCTCCACATTGAAAGAGCACGGTCACAATCCTTCGCTCTCTAAAACGCAAGGTTTCCACTTCCCTCGCATTCATTTCCCGAGGGCAAGAGCGCGAGTGCATCTCCCTTCCCTCGGATCATGGAGCCAAAAAGTATCCTTGAGATCCGGTGTAACTGCATTGTTCCGTATTCCAGCCACGCCGGGTTATCGAGAACAGCGCGCATTCACTCGATAGTCGCTTAATTGAAACCAGTCTCGAAGCTTTAATACATGCCTTCTATACTTACAAAGCACGGCGAAGAAAGAAGGGTGGATGTTCCGAAATGATGGTGATGGGTATATGTTTATGTACTGCCTGTAGATTTACTCGCGCGATTCAGGATATAAGATGGACCGAATGGTAATTAGAAGATATTTGCAGGTCTTTTCTTGGCAAGCTGAATCACCCGAGTTCGCTTCGTCACACTCACACAAGCCGGGCTGTAAAAGTTTCCGTTTGTAACGAGGGTTTCGTTTCTAGAGACGGAACGTATCCAATATTCGCTCCGAAATAGAGGAAGGGAGCAAAGAGCTCTGTAAAAGCTACTAGAGATCAGATACAGAACTTTCATGCTAACGATCGATTCATGTGGACTACTTTTAAATTGTATGCAGATGACCCAAATTTACCAGACATCTTTTGACAGAATAAAAATAGACAAATTTCAAAATTTGTTCAGTAGAAATTTTCAGTAATAAATTTGAAGACTTGAAAATAGATATTAGCCTAGTATTTTTATCTAGACTTAAGCATTGTAACGCATGAGATTTGACTAGGTCTTTTGGTAATTTTTCTAATTACCTGAAAAATCTAAAAAGGCTCCTGCCGGACCAAGGGTTGTTGTGCCAAGAAACGTCGATATTTTCTCCACGCGATTCAGAGTCATTATTTCGCACCACTTATTCAATTTTTCATTCAGCCTGTACTCATTACCTCACGTTCTGACTGTATATAACTGGTAAGAGACAAAAAGTAATTTTCAATAAATTACAATGTTGTCTATCTACGTGAGATTTAAGTTCTACATCGAATTCCCAGTTTCTATTTGAAACATCAAAACACTAATTTGATCAAAGCAAACTTTTTCAGAATATGAGGAACTCTATATAACGGCAGCAAACGCACCCGTTACTAACATGATGCTAGATATGCCAAAGCACAAAACTTAACCAACCATGAGTGGAATATTTCTTAGGCAGATGAAACGACTGAAATTGTCTCTCTATCAGACTAGAAAAAACGAGGGTGCGTTGACATCACTCATTCTTTTGCTCAGGTGACGCAGGAAGAGTATCATTAGTAACATTTTTGCCAACAGGTAATCATATTCACAGGAGATCTTTCGAGATTTTGGGTGTAAATAAATTTGTGAGAATGAATTAAACATAGTATTATTTACAGAGCGATTGTATTGATGTTTAGTGAACACAAAGAATGCTGAAATTAAGAAGTATGTTTGTTGTTCGGCTTTGAGGCCGCATGGGCGAAAAAAATTATGGCATAGAAAACGGGCGTATTTACGGATACACTAATCTAGATGACATATTCACGCTAAACGCGTTGTTTCAAAACTGAATTACGGTTGTTATGAAATTACATATTTTTCCATGGGAAATGCCAAAGTATTGCCATGCCTCAAGACTGACTATTCAAAGACGTTGAGGGTATTAGTAAATAAAGTACATCGTAAAATTTTTACTGTAGCATCCCCGTGAGATTCCCCGCAGCACAAACTTCTCTTCGTAATCAGCGTGTCTGGCAACTGCTCGAATGACGTCATTGAGGAACCCGCCTCGAGGATTTCACTCCGCCTAATTCTCTAAAAGAAGATACGCCCCGATGACAGATCCGCCTATACAGCGCTTTTGGTACGAGTTGACCCACATCTCGCTCCTCCCAGTATTCATGTATCCAGCATACCTCCCGCACTACCCCAGCTTGTATGGCACCGCCTATCGTTGACCTCCCTCAAATTTGGATGATTTTCCATAACTCCCTCACTACTCCCAACCTTCTAGTCCCTCCTATTTGGGTCTCCCGCATTACCCCAGCTTGGCTGTCGCCTCCCACTTGTACCTGTTATGATACCCCAGCTCTCAAAACCCTCCCACTTTCAACTCCCGCACTACCCCAGCTGCTGTACTCCTCCCGTTTGCACCTCCTGCACCGACTCCCGCTGGTAAGCGCCTCCCACTTCTGCCTCCCGCCACCGACGCAACGCTCGCTCGGGCTGGCCACTCTGTCCCAGACTCCCAAGGTCCTTCTGCAAGTCCCTAGCGTTCTTGCGCGTTCGCTTCAGCGCAAGACCAAAAGAAATTATTTTGCGCACAAGCCCGTTAAGACTAGAAATTTTATAGAAAGAGGAAACCCGAAGGCGGTCCAAGCTCCCGCTCTCTTCATCTCGCTCTTTCTGCTCTTCATGGCTAAACTGGGCTCTCTCTTGCTCTGTTTAATATAAAACATTTTCTCGTAGTTTTAAAGTCATACTTCTCTTGAAAATTTATAACGCAGCAAATTTTTGTTCGGTCATTAAAAACATTGTCACACTTATCGATCAAATTTTATTTTGAAAATTCAATCAAACTTTGCGACACTTTGAGGTGAGGTCTAATACCTTTAAAGAGAATGGGAACTGTGACGTTACCACAGAAAACGGTCTATTCATGATAGACTCGAGTGAATGTGAGAGATGCTATTAGTCTAGCAGTTCAGATCTATATCATCGTTAACATCACAACACATGTGGAATTGTAAACTTTCACTAAAATATTAACATATTTCATTAGAAACCTTCCAATTCATCACTTTATTTTTGTACTTAAATACGATACCAAAGCAATGAAAAGATGATAATGAACTCAACACGCTTACATATTTTCACACAGTTTATCGATCTGGAACACAAATTTTAATCGTATATTACGTAATGAGGTGAAATTATCAAAATTTCAGGTTGTACACGAGACACACTATGTTCTCTATGCTCGTAATAACTAATCGGCAAGGTCTTCGCGGGCGGGAATTTTTATATTTTTTGAAGCATAGACTGCAAGATGCGAAGCACATTTACCATAAGAGAATAAAAATTAGCAACTGAAACAATATATTAATGTTTACTGAGAATATCAAAAGCTACACAACAATTAGATTTGTTTTGCTTTTGAATTCATCAGAGAGAAGCCCAAGAAGCAATACATTCAACACTCAGTCCAACCGCAAAGTTATTTTTTTCCAAGCCGACCGCTCTCAACAGATTTAACTATGCGTAAATGCACTTATGACTATTGTTCATACACGAACCCATTGTGAAGGGTACCCTAGAATAATTTATATAACTTTGAAAAATATTAATTGAATGCATATAATATACCGTAATGCTCTATCACATTCATGTATCTGCTCTGCCTATCGGAACTAAGCTGCTTCGCCGTTAGTCGGTATCATAAACGTGTAATAATAGGAATATTTTACGGTGGTGCGTGCCTTTAGCGTGGGGATCCTGTCTATACGTACATTTGAACATATATTATCAGGGAATTAATTCTTGTCTTATTTGTTACTTCGTAACTTAATTACAGGAGCGCTCTGTTGATGTCCTCCAACAAGTATAGTGAGTAGAAGTATGAAGCTGGACAAATTTTTTGCAGCGACGCACGACGGCAAATTTCTGGAAAGTGACCCGATTTCTGGAAAGCAACCTGATATCTTGGAGTATTAAATTAGTTCTTACGCTTATCGAAAATCGATATTTCCAGTGCATTTACTATATAATTGAATTCTTTAAGAAAAGGAATACAATATTTTCACACAATACTTTTCGGCAAAAAATTTAGATAACTCTCCCTCTAATTATTATCATACTCGTTGTGGTAACATAGTATTTGAATAAGTATGCACTCCTGTTAGCATAAATTAGCCCAATACTCAAGCTCATAGTCCCATCAGTCTCAATTGAATACTAATTTGATTCACATTCCCAGCTATTCATAGTCGAGCAACTACTGTTCTGTTCATGTATGCTAAAAGAAACAGTTGTGCAAAAAATGTCAAAACTATTTTCATTTCTCGTAAATTAGGCAATTGCTCATCCGAATTACAAAGTTTCTTCGTTTGAGTGAGTGGGGCCATATGTGCTGATGGCTTGCATTTGATTACAAATTCCTGAATCATTAAACTAAAATTTGGAAACATCTCACTTTCTATATACTTCGTTTTGTTACCATGCGAAGAGTTTCATTGAAAAAAGCTGGGGAGTTCATGTTAGTCGTTAGTTAGTCACTCCAATTCAATCAGCAGTTAAATAATTAAATTAGTCGAATTTTTATATGAAATGCAAAACTTCATTTTATAGCTAAAATATTTTCTTACAAAATGACCACTATAACATTTAATAAGCTCCTAAGCTAACAAAAAATTAAAATATGTTTTGGGTTACGGATTAATTTATACGCCAAAGCTCAAATGTGAAATACGGAGAATAAAATTATCCCAATAATTTAATAAAAAATGATCGGATAACAAACTTGACCCCATAAAATTAATATCAAATTCATGTAAGCAATAAATTTTGATCACGTTCAGCCCCGAAGTTTAAGTACTCAAAATGAATAACGATATTAAAATGATAGGACAGTTAGTCATTAAAACCATGAGGGCCAGTTGTTAGAAAACGAAACTGGAGAAAATGCTATATAAAGAAAACTTAGGCAGTAGAGAATTTTAGTAGATACTGAAACAAATAATATGACTCGATCGAGAGAAGTATCTTGAAGTTTTTACAAATGGTAATTCGCTAAACAGATAATCAATTAAACATATTCCAATATGCATTAATCTTAGAAAAACATAACATTGTCGTACTTTATTTCTATACAAATGTAAAGGGGGGTAGGCAATTTAGATGGCAATTCAGTTTACATAATTGTCGAACCACCCAAGAAGTGCTCACAATGAACTTCTTTCTACTTGAAAAACCTCAGTAAGCGTTCGCATTTAAGTCGAAAGAATAAAGAATCAAAACTTGAGTCGTTTACAGGGAATCCGATATTTGCATAATCAGAACTAGTAATTGAAGCTTTATATAAAGTAAGAGAAATTAGACTCGGTGGCCTAAAAAATGATTGCATTTTCTAAACTTGTATTATTTACAGGTTTGTGGCTGTCGTGTTTTAATAGAGCAGCGACCCAGTGAAAATATTCTTAAGATCATTCGGTACAGTAGCTTCTAGAGTGAACCAAGAATTACGAAAAGCAGGGTTAGAAAATTTGCACAGCTCCTTCATAGTCTATGACCTTGTTGATTATCCACAAATATTAAATCAGACTTGTAGCGCATGAGAAAATTTCAATCTGACAGGAGGTTAACACATTCGCGGTCACCATGTAAGTTGGTTTCGTTGTACTATGGTATTATCATTTTCCCATTCATAAGCATTTAAAATGCAATTTTTATAATTGTCGTGGTACTACAAAGTGGAAGCTTTCGTAGCCCATATATAATCAACGAAGACGCATATGTGCGCCAGGGGCAAGCGCTAATGATAGCAATTAAACATAGATAAGTAGCAGTTGAGCTGAACGTAGCAAAGTGCCGCATGACGCACATGTGCGTTAGGGGTAAGCTCTAATGATAGCAATTAAACATAGTTAAGTAGCAGTTGAGCTGAACGTAGCTAAGTACCGCATGACGTACATGTGCGTTAGGGGCAAGCGCTAATGATAGCAATTAAACAGTTAAGAAGCAGTTGAGCTGGCTGTAGCAAAGTGCCCCATGACGCGCGTATGCGTCATGGGGCAGCGGAGGTATAAAAAGGAATTTTGTGCCATCAGCTCGTGTGCCCGAAAGGCGCTAAAAATTAACCGTTGTTAATAAGGATACGAGAGTGTATATATTAAATTTTTTCTTCCCTTTGCTTCTCAAATGGAAGGTGTCATTAAATGAAATACGAGGTCATATCATGGGGAATTGATCATGCCAATTGCATTGCAATCGGTGTTGTCTCAGAAAGTAAATTTAGACTAGAACGTGAATTTTTTAACCAAGTACACTTTTTCAGGATGAAATTTTTCTTTTTTTACGGGGTTAAGCCTTTGATCGGGCAATACTCACTTCTTTACACAACTTTGTTAATAATTGTAAAGTCGATCAAAAATTTTCGTCGAACATGAGAAAGTTTCATTTCTGCCTTCACCAACTTCAGTAAATTTATGCTGTATGACCCTGCACTGGGTAAAAATATGATGCATTTTTAGCACACCTATGAGTGTCGTTAGCCTTCCACAAATTGGCTTACAAATAAATGGCGTACGTGCCAAAAAAGAGGTACGACATCTCTTCAGAGTCATGCAGCAGCATAAATAAGTAATTTAATTGGTCAAATGTTTGACACCCTGCAAAAATCTACGGTGTTTTGTATGAATGTTTAACTTACTTTAACCACAAAATATTCTAATACCACAGATCGAGTATAAATGGAAATAAGGAAAGAATACAAATATTTAAAAGACTCAAAAACAAACAAAACCTGTAACTGCAGGTTTTAAAGATAAATGCTGCCTTAGTTATGCATATGCACGACAAAATAATAAATTTACCAAATTATCAAGCTGAAATGACCCTTTCTTACAGAGAGGCCACTCGAGGCACTCGCTGAGCACGGGCTCCCAATGCACCCAGACCCTCACTATGCACCTGTTGCTGTTGCATTGAGTCAACAATTCAAGGTTAACAAAACCACCAGGGTCCAGATTCTGTGGGTATGATTCCTTCATCTTCACAAGACAAAAACTGGAACTTTTTTTTTGTGCCAGAATCTTAGTAACTATGAAATCTTCAGATGACACTTGTAAAACTTAACAGGACTGAATTAATTTTTGAATTTTCAATTGTTAAAAAACGTAATGCATGATATATTACAAGCAAGTATGGCTAACGTGGCATCGGAGAAATTACGTATCTGGCTGGAACTCATAAAAAAACTATTAATCCATGTTATGGTTAATAAAAAGTATTGGGCACAGCTGGGTTTGATGTCTTTCCCACCCGCTGAGACTAGCTTCTTGTAATTCTTTTATTCCTACTGAAGAGTATATCACATAGATCTTTACACTCGACTTGCTCTCATTTCAGGTATTGCCGCACACGCTTTCAGAATGAAACCTATAGATGCTGTTTTAGTGAACCGAATCAAATAATCACAACAGCGTTTCAATAACAGCTAAAGGGAATTTAGTTTCGCGAGAGAATCTGAAGAACTGATTTCTAAAACTCTATGAATCACGAGCCAAAGCGGCAGCTCTCGTTAGCTAATGTTTAAAGTCTTGGGCTAGAATGTTGCTGTAGCATCTTCAAATTATTCATTCAAATGGTCAAGCATACCCGAAAAGACGCTTACCTAATATATATTTACAATTTAAAAAATTGAAAATAAAAAGCATAGCATCTTTGCCCGACACAACGTTAACTGACGCAATATTATTGAGAAAAACTATCTAAAAAAATTTGTGTTCATCCCGAGAGCATCAACGCGACGGAACTTGCAACTAACTCTACCCCGACCTTCACCATGCTAAATGAAGTTATTCGTAAATTCTTTTTATGAAATGAAAGCTGGGTTGCCTCGGTAAAGAATTGGTCTGTAACTTGCAGAAGGTGGCATGATTCGTTGCCGTCACATAGCCTTGATCTTGAGCAATTTATGGCAGTTTTTGTAGAGGCAAGGAAGCACTTGACGTTAAAGTTGAGCTATGAATAAAGATCAACTTGATAGAAATAAATCGAGCTAGGTATTACTATAAAACCAACTCAAAAGTATTCATCATAGCGAGTCCACAATTTCATACGGTCTCAATTGCTGAAAAAATGTACTCTTTTGGTTTCTGAACGACTCGTCTTTTATGGATGCAGATGGCGTGGTCATAAAGTTTCAACCTACAGGACAACCAACTGCACTAATGTAAAATTTATTCCTCAGCCTTCTAAGAATAAAAAACAGAATTGGACAACTGTTGAAATACCAAGTCAGTGCTCGTATATATGGCATTTTTGTCTCTTCTTACTCCTGGTAATATGAAAATTCTAATACAAGTACCAAGTTCAGCTCAAGTAACTTTAACCTTAGTCAAAGAATTGACAGATAAATTAAATGCTTCGTATTTTCGCCCATAAATCAGATGTTAATATAAGCATCAGAGCACTGGAGTGTCTTTCTCTGGACAGGAGTGCAATTATCGACGGATTTTTTCCAGAACTGTATGTGCATAATACCACAAAGAGGTGCAATCCATGCACAACTGCCTCGACCATTAGAAGAGTTCAAGGTTTACCTAACGTTGCGTACAATGCTTTGCTGACGTGGCGAACGGTCATATCACATTTAACAGAATTTTAGTCTATGATAAAATGCACACCGTTTTAGATAAATTCATCGATGCTACAGAGTAATCCATACTATTCGAGGGAAGCACGGTAAAATCGCGATGTAATCTACTGCATTTTAGAGTATTAGATCGGTACTAAGAATGACCTAGCTGCCTAGTGAAATATTTCTCAACCTTTTTCCCATTTTGTAACCCTTGTATTTATTAACAAAATAGGTTAGGTGCGATGATATCTATATTAGAATGCTATCATAGCCAAGAATATAATGCGCGCTGTTAGTAATATTACGTATGAGACGTTAAATATAAATTCGACAGGGCATTAGCTTATATGGCCCGGCGGAGCCTTTAGGGACTTTTTACGGAAATCAAGGGTTACCCTGAGCTCCGACTCAAGACCGCTGTTCTGTAGTGACTCACAATAGGCACTTGAGATCGAGGGATTCAAGACCGCGTCTTGAGTCAACCAACACAACTTGTTGCTCTCGGTCCAGGAACTCTCCTTCGCCAAAAATTTAATTCAATTTTTGAAAGTCACTAGGTACGTATCATAAATACGACTACGGAACTTTTAGTGAATAAGATACTCGTAGAAAATATCCACAAATAAACACCAGGGCAACTATGACGTCTGTTCTGTCTGCGCAGACATTCATGATTGCGCTATTTGATTTTAGTCTTACCTTCGAGCGTCTCAAGAATTTTTTTAAAAATTGCATTATAGTTTTCCTTTATGACCATATAGTTTTTGATATCATTGTATTTTTACACTAAATACGGTTTCATTTCTTATATAACGGTTTATTAAAGCAAGGAAAAGAAATTCGTGCACGTTTCTGAATCGTTGAAGCACTGATAACAAAACTAACAGCTATGGGTGCAAGTGTTCTTTCTATTCCAAGGCCTTGTTACGACATTCTAATTCGCAGTCATCGCGCATCTTAAGAAATGTAAGAGCCACGCACAATAACGTTGCTCAGTTCAACTTTGTAACAAAATCCTGAACTAATTTAACGGAACTTGAAAATTTAACAGAATGCCGAGTCCGGGCGGTGCAGGAAAATATTTGCGAAAGTGGCACTCGAAAACCCTGCAAGGTGGACACGCATCAGTCTCGTCCCTCATGTTTTGCAAAGTACTACTGATAGATCAACTGTTCTCTAAATGGCAGCAGAATGAACTATCCTCAAACTAACATTTTGCTCTCGTTTTTTTTCACTGACATTCGATTGTTCGTATGAATTCAAACGCGACAAGTTAGGCACACATGCACAGTCCCGCCTGCCAAAATTAGTGCGGAACTCGCTTCGGTTGGACGCAGTTTTTGGCTCGCTGCCAGCGCCCGTCTTGCCGTCCTCGATTTATCCGCTCAGAAGACGACGAATTTTTATTAATCAAACTGGTGTTTTTGAGCGGCGAACGGCTTGTGCAGAAGTTTGCATAAATAATTGCATAATTACTTTTGCGCCAGAAGAGGAGACGAATAACGCAGGTAGAGAGAGAGAGAGAGAGAGACTCAGGTAGAGGCGGGTGAAAGTAACAGTAAAGAAGAAGGGCGTACAGTTGTAATGTGTGGAAATTTAAAAAGCGATGTTTCTATAAATGAACATGAAAATTCTAATGTACAGAAATTAGATTGACAATACAAAGTTTTTAGTAAAAAACGATAAAAATGACTTCTGGGCATTTTGAAGAATGACCTCCAAAAATGTTTGATGTAAAGACATTTTACATATCACACTTGAATTGCACATGAGTAAAAATCCTAGGCAGCATCTTCTCCAACGTTGATCAGCTCTGCAGCAAAAAAGCCCTAGGAGGCCTTCCTCGTGTTTCGTCTCGGGCCCCCGCATCCCGAAATTCTCTCGACAAGAAAAAACAACCACAAGACTGTCATTAATTTTGAATTTTGCCGCCTCAATCTCTATAATATCAGAGCGTGTCTTCAGACGCAGAATCGCTAAATCTTGTGCAGTCAAAAGTTCCCTCAGTCTCCCCTTTTCTTGGACAAACTTCTACCCTAGATTTCCCTGCCGCGATTGTCATTTTTGACTTGAATGAGAAAATCAGGCGCTCTTCGTAGAAGAGTTGGCCAGTAATTAAATTTTCCTGGAGCTGCGGGTAAGGGACGGATATCCTCAGAAGGCTGCCAGTGCTGGCAGCGAGCGCCTTCGACGACACAAAAATCATTCCCAGACTTGGAATGGAGGCCACTTTTTCCAATTCGCGGTTTGTTGTGGCTCAAAAAATTTGATCTTGAATGCCGAAAGGATTTATGGAGAAGGTCGGATTTTTGGGCGGTTCGTGCGATAAATTTTGATGAGAAGTTTAGGCCTTAAGTGGAACGGATGGACTCCGTTTTTAGGTGGTGTCTTATTTGTAATTGCAGTGCGGGATGAACGGCGGCTTTTTCGAGCCCCGCAAATTGCAGGGTTGTAGATCGTGGGGAAGAGCGCGTTCGCGATGACAGATGGCAGGTTTGGGCGATCGTTAGTAAACTTTACGGAAAACTTTCACACTTATTTCACCCCTCGAGAATTTCACGCAAAACTTATGTTATTCTCGCAATGGGAATTCATTTTTGAGAAAGACGAACCGATTCAAGCAAAAGTCACAGGTTTAACATGTGCTTCAGAGTCTCAGAATTCTTAAGCCCGATTAAATCAAACTCGTTATAAACTTGCGTCTGGGCTACGTGTCGAGATTTGTAACTCAAAATGGTTATTGCGATGACATGGACCTTTTACGTGAATTTATGATACGTCTGGTTACGTTCAGAATTTAAACTAATGAAGGATCTCGTCTCACACCAGAAAAATTTAACCAAATATACAGTGAAGCTTAATTTAGCATTTTTCTATGTACTCAAACTTGAAAATTACATCACTTATACTTCAATACATAGGAAGATTTCAGAAATAATTGATAAGGAGCTTCCTTTCCCTTGGATTTGAATGCATCACAAATACGTCACAAATACGTCACAAATACATCACAAATACGTCACAAATACATCACAAATACGTCACAAATACGTCACAAATACGTCACAAATACGTCACAAATACGTCACAAATACATCACAAATACATCACAAATGCATCACAAATGCATCACAAATGCATCACAAATGCATCACAAATGCATCACAAATGCATCACAAATGCATCACAAATGCATCACAAATGCATCACAAATGCATCACAAATGCATCACAAATGCATCACAAATGCATCACAAATGCATCACAAATGCATCACAAATGCATCACAAATGCATCACAAATGCATCACAAATGCATCACAAATGCATCACAAATGCATCACAAATGCATCACAAATGCATCACAAATGCATCACAAATGCATCACAAATGCATCACAAATGCATCACAAATGCATCACAAATGCATCACAAATGCATCACAAATGCATCACAAATGCATCACAAATGCATCACAAATACATCACAAATACATCACAAATACATCACAAATACATCACAAATACATCACAAATACATCACAAATACATCACAAATACAACACAAATACAACACAAATACAACACAAATACAACACAAATACAACACAAATACAACACAGATACATCCATCAATCACAAATACATCACAAATACAACACAATACACCACAAATACATCACTAACTCATCAGTCGATTATATAGACTATCATACAAGGGATGGCTTGGTAATTAACACCATCAAATATCAAAGAGAAATATTTGACGTCAACCCAAAATGAACAATAAGAACAAGTAAAACATGAAGCTGGGCTTACATCGCTCATTTTCATATTACGCTGTAGCTTATCATACAAGAACCTAGTATTGGAATGATAGGAAAGATAATACTTTTGAAAGAAAGCTTTGTTACTACGTGGTCACTTTACAAAGCATAACGTTTCGGTTACAACTGAAACCATTTTCAACAGCTGGAAAAAGAAAATGTCAGCGAGTCTCCCAGGACAGAATCAAATTCAGTCAGTCCTCCTTATTCAGCTGTCAAAGAACACGTTCAAATGAGATGTGAAAGAGGTAATTTCAGATTTTTCAATTTTAAGTTTTGCCTCTAACACCAATGCCACTAGCTTGAATATATTAGAATCTTTGCACAATGCAGTAACCTTTAATACATAAGATATGTTTGGGCCTTCACGCCCGGGCTCCACTGGGGTGCCACCACTTGAATGAAATCGAAATTGAACAACATGCAATCATCCTATCTCCTCAAATTGTATCATACGTTTTTTGCGTGTAGTTACATTCATACGTCGTTGCGTAAGGATTTTTAGCAATCACCACTCAACTTATACGAATTTTGTTCCCCGTTTTTTTTCCAAGCGTTGATAATAGTTTCAACTGCAGTCTAATCGTTCAGTTGATAAAATGACCATGTAGCAATAAAAAAAATGTCTCCCCTATCATCCTTGTAGTGAGGTTATCTACGGCACTACAACCTAACCTAATACGTAAACGTAGTAGTAGTGACAGCGATTGTAGCGCTGCTGCGACTACGTCGCATCAAACGAGAAGGGCCCATTCAGTAGGTCTTTAGAAAACAGGGAACCCATGCATGAGGCGCATTCCCGCACTGCATCCCATAAGTAGAAAAACAATTAGTTCAGAGAGAAGGAGAACATTTAAAGACGAGATAACGAAAAAGGTGCGAAAACCGAGCTAAGTACAATGGGCACTTAGGACAGGAGTCCCGATGGCCGTACAGCTGAAGTAGCTTAATGAGGCCCACTAGGGTCTACAGTCCAAATAGCAAATGATAGACAAATCTAAACCAACGCTATTGCCTATCCTATGCCGCCGGCGGGAAATGATGCAAAACATGCCCCCACAAAGATAAAGCACTAATAAGATATCAAGTTAGGGTTAATTTGCTGCAGGAATGTGAACTTGGCTCCTCCTTAACTTATTGAGCTTCTCTTCATTCCGACACCGCGCGCGTTAAAGGGGACGCACACTGCGAGTAAGCTTACTAGGTCTTTTTTGTGAGGAGCAAATGCATTAATGATCTATTTTAGATCTTGAATGACGAGTGCGTTATCACGTTTGTTCATTGGAATTTTTAATCAGATTTAGTTTACTCGACATAAATTTATTTGCGAACTATTTTTGTACGAATATTCTTTTTATTACGACTTATCTTATGAATAATCCCATGTAATATTCTGTAAACGTGTGAGATTTAGAATTAATCTAGTTTTCAAGAGAGCATATTTTAAGTATCTAGGCGGTAGTTGATGAAAATAATTTTAAAAGGTATCTTTTCTCTATTTAGTTCTGAAACTAAGATAATACAGAAAAATTGGTGAAACTAAAACAAAACTGTAACAAGAAACAACAATAATGCAAAAACTAAGAAGAAATGGACTTAAATGGATTAATTCATTGAGTACTGCTTGTTTTCTTAAGAACACCGTTTGCTCACTGAAATTTACGTAATTGACATAATACAACGATGAATAAAAGAATATGGTTCTGAGTAATTCCTGAGTTTGATGGAAGGGTTCCTCGAGGGAAATTGCAATTGAAAACTGCTGCAACGCACCGAAAGTATTTTCAAAAGAAAAAAAAAGAAAAAATATTTCTGACTGAAACAACGTACACACAAAAAAAGGTACTCGATGTCGGACAGGTCACGTACATGCGGCGCTGGCTGGCGGAAAGTACCAGCTAGCACTACCTACGCACGGCTTATTTGATAGTCTGCACTTCCACATGAGATTAGTAAGTGCAAGTTGTTTGTTTTGACATTTGTGAATTAGAAATGATGAATACATTAATTACATCCTTATTCAGAATTATTCCTCTCGTTGCCTTCTTAATGTGACTAAAAGTTTAGCCATATATTCAAACACACATGAAACACGATCAAGTTCGATTTTGCCGTTGCAAATGTGCGAGAGAACAAATGTGCGAGAGAACAAAGAAAAAAGTTAAACTTGGCGCTTGTACAACCAAGTTATTTACTCGTGCGGGGGGCAGCATTATCAAAAATGCTTTTTCTTTACCGCTATCAGAATACCCAAAATCTGCACGACATCTACTGCACGTATGTTCGTTTGACTGAACTCGGGTGTCGATTCCATATGGAAAGAAGGTCTCAACTCGTAGGTTAAAATTTGAATATAAAAATGCAAGCTGAATGATGTCAGTTCAAGATTATTTTCAACGAAGAATGAAATATTTTAAATGCTTGAAGAGTTGGGAGTTAAATTAAGGTCATTGACGTACGAGCTTAGAAGAAGCGACTCTTTGCAATTGGTGCAGTCTGTATGTACAAACTCATTTTTCAAAAGCTGTTCACTTTACTTACTAACGTTAATTTTTTGAAGCCTTTTTTATTTTCACTGATCATGAATGAGAAGCTCGTGGCTACTGAAGTGCTAGAAGCTCCATTTTGGTCTCGTTTCCGCCGTGAAGTAATCAACTCAACGATTTCGAATGCATAAACATGTCAAAGTTTGTATCACGAATAAAAAGTATTCAGAAGTCTTTGTTAAATCATAAAATATTTAGCGATTATTATTATTATTGTTGTTATTATTATTCTCATTAATCTCATTATCACTATTGTCATAATATTTGGTGTACAAACACATTTACCCCATTTTATGTGATTTCGATAGTGAAATTTCGTTTCAGTTTAAAGTTAATTTCCAGTTTACAGGACCGATTTCCCATGCTTTTGAAGACACGAGAAGAGCTCGGAAGCCCTCCGTCTCAGCCAGGGGCTGCCAAGTTCCCAAGATGCTCTGAAGCATAATTTCTTTCAGTGTATCGAGCGAGCAGGTGGACAGATTACAACGTAATTTAAAGATAGATATTTTCTTCGTACTTGGCAAATTGTGCATAGACGAGCTCGTGAATTCACCCAAAAAATTACCGTTAAGTTCTGGCCTATTCAATGCAGTAACTATCCTGAACAATCTAAGTACGAGAAAAAACTAAGAAAGAAAACGATATGATTCATTATTTTACTGGCCGTTTCATCGTACGAACGAACTTGTTTTAGCTGGAAAAAAGAAAAATAATTTCATTTTTTCATATTCCTAATAATCGACTGAAATCTTGATAGGAACTTAAAAATATTTTCTTCGAGATTGGAAGGAGACACGCCTTGACACTACAATAATTTATACAGAAACTCACGGAAAGGTAGAAACGAGAATACAAAAATTTCGAGAACGCATTTCGATTGCTGCTTAGAACAAATCTGTCCAGAGAGCCCCGGAACACATCCTCTAGCGGCTCGGACTTTCACCAAATTGCATCATCATTTGCTGAAAACTTTCCCAGTCACCAGCGAACCTTGCAAGTTTTGTGTGCATATCTGCGAGCACAGCTCGTTTTCTTCAGACATAAATCTGACGCTTTTGTTTCTACCGACGAACAAAATCAGCTTGCCTGCAAACTTACGCACTAAATTTCAAGTCCAAGGCAAATATTCTGTGACAGATCGAGCCTTGCTCAGTCTTCTCTTTCTCCAGCAGCAAGAAATCAAAAAGTATCGCAAGAAACTCCATTGTACGTCATTATTCATCAACGAAAACATCGTTCAACGGAAGCAAAAGAGAGCTCTACGAGACGTATTCGAGGTACCTTAAAAACACCATTATTCATGAAGCGGTGGAGAAAATGAAGTTTCCCCTGAAACTTTCTGAGAGAAAACGAATCACAGAAACGTCACGCAAGCAAATTTGAGCTTTAGAGGTAGACTTGTAAGCGTCCTATCCCTTAGGATAAAGTAATACTTTAGAGCAAAATAAGGCATTTTGCAGGTCTTTGGCTCTGCTGAAAAAATTACGACCAAGTACAGAAAAATACCTAATGGACACGAGCAAAATTTTAAAATAGATTCATTTATGCCATTCGGTGGCGACAAGACGCAAATTTGCTGAAGCTCTCAGTGGGCCAAATGAATTTCGCCCTTACAGACCCTGTGGTGGCCGCGAGGACACTAAGTTGATGCCTAACACGACACACACACTTCACTCCGCTGACTCAGCGAAAAATTCGTGAAGTGTGAGCAGTGAGGAGGCCAAGAAAGGGTGTAAGGGTGTGTCTGCATCACTACATCACCAGAGACGGCCTCATAAAATGTTACGAAGAATACAGATAGTCGTTACGATAAGAACAACTGGTTCAAAGATATTGACGAGAATTTTCTCGGGCGCTTTATGCTCAGTATGGGAAATTTGTAGCCATAATATTAACACCTTCTTAAATATTTATGTCAAAAGTTGGGAAAATCTAGTACGCAATACGTTGTTTAGAAGACGAAAATTGTACATCTTCGGTTTGTCATACATCACAACAAGTAACAAAATTATCCAAGAAAGTAAATTAAATACTAGTAGTGATTACCGTAGATTTTAAATGCGAGACTTTATGTGATCCATTCAAATATTTGATACCAGATTTTGATTTAGCAAACAGCAGACATCGGAAAGGCAGGAACAACTGGCACGAATCGAACATGAAATTATACGAGGAAGTGATCAGAGATTGTGGAGCTTTAAGCTCTATAAAGGGGTATTTCTTCAGGTACTATAACCAGGAACTGCTTTTTTGAGTAGAAGTAACAGCTTTCTGACAATATCAAAATGAGCGAAATTATTGTGGTAAGAAATGTTTGCCATTCAAAACATTTGAAAACTTGGTAAGGGGAGCAAGAGGATGTCTATGCTGTAATTTCAAAGCTGCTGAACAGGACGTAGAAAACGTGGGCGGAAAATTCCTGCGGCCTGGATAAGATTAAAAGAACCATTTGCAGATGGCTGTTGAGCTCTGGCGTGCGCTGTATTAAACAAGAAAATCATTTTTTTGGTAATACATTCATTTCATTAGAGCAT
Source organism: Orchestia grillus (assembly GCA_014899125.1). Classification (NCBI taxonomy): domain Eukaryota; kingdom Metazoa; phylum Arthropoda; class Malacostraca; order Amphipoda; family Talitridae; genus Orchestia; species Orchestia grillus. The sequence goes on from VOMN01019364.1 coordinate 21,978, forward strand.
TGAATCTAAATTTTCTAAAAAGGAAAATAATGTGCAACATTCAAAAAGAAAAAAAATTCATTGTTGAACTTCAACTCGCATCGTCCATCGATATACGAGTCGAAGATTTAATAATGGAATTTTTTCTTCGGCATCGTGAATGTACAGGAAATGTTCCACCCAAGATGACCAACTCTGGAGAAAGTATTCCTAGGTTAAGATGTCTGACTCGCTCGACACGTCAGCGACACAAACGAGTCTCGATTTTTGAATATACGAGCGTGACTAGGAACATGTGTTGGACGCCAGGGCCCTAGAACCTATGACTTGGGAGCTTTGGCTCCATCTATGGCTGCTGGGTGTCCCATCAAGCGCATTGCATGTGGAGAAGTCAAAGTAACTTGGTACTTCAAAAATAATGTTCACACTAGAAATTAAAATAGATTTAGCACCAGTGCGTCACGCGATCGAACTACATATCAGTTTAACTTTTTTTTGTGGGAGACCTATTACCTTTAAAAATTTTGTTTTACAAAATTTTTTGATAAATTATTTCTCAAATTTATCAACATGGCAAAGAAAAATTTAAACTGCAAAATCACTTTCTTTGTCGATTAAATTGTTTGTAGGAGTAATTTCACACGATGTTCGCATGTGGTACCGGAAGAGGCTACGCTGGAGTAGCGCCAGTGCAGTTTCGAAATGCGTCCCTCACTCCCCGTGCCATTTCCAACTGCAGTCTAAGGCCTCAACGTGAGGAGGAACTGCCTCCCCCTGGCAGGCAGACTACTACTACCACGCGCACGCCTCTCTTCACTATCCACATTCACGAAGAGTATGCACATTGACTAAGTTGCTCTTTGTTGAACCCTGGAAGTCACTTTTTCTTTTCGATGTCATATTTTTTCCATTGCTTGACTCAGAAATTAAGCTAGCTTCAAGTCGTGTAAGGCTTTTGAGGGCTGATGATACAGCCAGCGGAAGATATAAGGGGCTTCCTAGCCCACTTCATTGGCATAGACGCGAAGAAATGTTTCCTCTCTGCGTGACTATGAGAGTCTTTGGTAAATCAAATCATGAGAGTAATTTTTTTTAAAAGGTACGGTACAAATTTGGGTTCTAGGCCATGGCACATAACGCAAAGTTGACGGACACTCGAGTCAACGTTTGAGTTTCTGACCTTAGTTCAAATGATTTTCACTTAAAAATATTTCTCTTCTTTTGAAGTTTCCCTTGATGGTTTTAATTTCTGATTCAAAACTGGTTCTCGCCCAGATTCTCTAAGTTTAACATTTCAACAATAACATTCAATTTTTATAGTCCATATATTAGTATGAAAACCTTTTTCTTCTACTCTTATACCCTCTTTGGACACCAACATTTGTGTGCCTACTTTTTAGGCTTTACGTAAAGTACTCTTATTAATCAGAATTAACACTAAATAAATACGAAAACAGAAGCTGCTATTATGAACTTTATTCGCGGCTTTACTGCGAAATACGTTCCCAGATAACTGCTCGTTTTCTAGAAGTGAAATTTCATGCTATTCGCGCTCCCAGTGCATCCCGCCAGACGGGTCATAATCGAGTGCTCTGCTGTGCAGAACACGACCAAAAGAACCGAAAGTAAACAAGTCAATGTGAGGTCCGTACTCTTTCACTTACCCCGCTTGGCTTCATCATTGGCGGTGAATTCTACAAGGCAGCTTCAAAATTATTTCTTAGCAGGCACCCGGAAAATATTGCACTACACAAGTTAGAATCCCCAAACTACAATCCTATTTGGCTGTTATTCGAATTTTTCTTTCGGTAAATGGGAAGTTATCACACGAATAAAATTTTGCAAGGACTGCTAGTATTTTTAAACAGAAAATAATGAGTGCATTCCTAGACTTTATGCAAGAAAGACAGAGTTATATTTACCTGACGTGCGCAACTACGGGCAGGTTACCTGAAAAGAAATAAATTCAAGTTACTTCCTTGCTAATGATTGGTAGATTTTTAATGAACACAGAATTGAGCTTCCTTAGCCGTTAAGTTACGATTGAAGACAAGAATACCCTCCTATATTTACTGGCACCTCAGACGCATCTCCACTTGTAATGCATTACTTTTGTACATGACTTTTGCGGAAAGCAAATTGTAACGTTCTTTCTGGGAGTTTATAGCTACCGATGAATATGCTCGTCCAGAAATAAAAGAGAAAAGGTGAGGATGTACCAGACGTAGAGCACGCTAAGCATGTGGCTCTCGTACACCGACAAATATGGCGTGCACTCAGATGTAATTAGACGAACTTTGATAAAGAGAGAAAATAAATTACTAGTACATGTTTCTTATTCATGATTGTATATGGTATAGTTGAATGCTCATCCACAAAATTGAGACTCGCATGAATAATTTCAAATAAAATTAATTTCAAATTCATACATAAGTTTTTAAATATGCTTCACAGAATGCAATTGAAAGCTTAAAATATTTTTTACAATTCAAATATTTGGAGGAAAAAAATAGCACCAAACTATGATACCGATTATTAAAACTTTTATTTCCTTGTAAATTGGCGTTGTCGTTCGATAGCTCGAAGAAATTAATGTTATGGAAGAGGGATCAGAACAGCGTATGCTTATTCGAATTTTGTAGATCAACTCAGATTGAATACATAAAATTAAGAACATTAATTTGATGTCGGAGTAACGTTAAATATTGCACCTAAACATCACTTCAACGTAAACTTGAATTATATATTACGAGTAACATTGAAACAGGACATCGGTCGTCTGTGGGTTTTGGAGAGGAAAAACCTTACTAACAGGCCATATCGGAAACAATCAAATTTGAAGATCCTTCTTCCTGCAGATAGTAGACGTTATATACACAAAAATAAATATTGACAATAGCCTTCCAGCAGAGAAAAGGCAATACTACCCAAAAGTAGTCAATTATTAGCCGCCTTCCTACATAAGAAAGGCGCTGCTGCTCAGAAGTAGGTAGTTTCCAGCCACCTTCCTGCAGAAGGAAATCGCTGCTGCTCAGAAGTAGGAAGTTTCCAGCCGCCTTCCTGCAGAAGGAAGGCGCTGCTGCTCAGAAGTAGTGGGTTTCCAGCCACTTTCCTGTAGAAGGAAGGCGCTGCTGCTCAGAAGTAGTGGGTTTCCAGCCACCTTCCTGCAGAAGGAAGGCGCTGCTGCTCAAAAGTAGTGGGTTTCCAGCCGCCTTCCTGCAGAAGGAAGGCGCTGCTGCTCAGAAGTAGGAAGCTTCCAGCCGCCTTCCTGCAGAAGGAAGGCGCTGCTGCTCAAAAGTAGTGGGTTTCCAGCCGCCTTCCTGCAGAAGGAAGGCGCTGCTGCTCAGAAGTAGGAAGCTTCCAGCCGCCTTCCTGCAGAAGGAAGGCGCTGCTGCTCAAAAGTAGTGGGTTTCCAGCCGCCTTCCTGCAGAAGGAAGGCGCTGCTGCTCAAAAGTAGTGGGTTTCCAGCCCCTGAGTGAGGCAAGCCCAGCGAATGTCTCCTGGACGCGAGGGCTGCAGGAAGGGGAGGCCCATCTCTCAGCGGCAGGGGAAGCGCCCGTCGTCCAAAAACCAAAGCAAGAAAACAGAAGGAAAAAAAGGAAGAACGCCTCCGATCCTCACAAATATTGATCGAGAGACTCAAAAATGGCCGATTAATGGCAGACTGAGCTGCTCCTGAGTGAAGACGACACGGTGCTGTTTCTTCAGACCGTGCAGGCTTGAGAGAGCCTTGCGATCTCGGCATTTTGTGGAGCGCGTCGAGGCATCTCATTGTTCTTGCTCTGCAATAGAGTTAGTAAAGAATATTTTGTATTGCATGAAATAGAGTTTCTTATGTACTAAGCTTCGTACTAATCCCAAAACTAGGTTTCACGATAAGGGGAGCTACGATGTGTTAAAAGTCAGCAAGTTATTTCTTCAAACTTAAATGATTTGAAGTTCCCACTGTCGACGATGATAATCCACATTATAGATGAACTGGAATTTCCAGTGTACGCTAAATTAAAGGTTCTTTCACTTTTTTAATGCTACGAATTTTTCTAAATTTTTGTTGACTCGTGTTCGTACAAAAAGGGAAACAAAGCACACGGGGAATACTTTCGCCGACTCGGTCACTCAGTACAAACAATAGGAGGACGAAGAAGTCGAAGCACAAGTCGGCACCAGACACACCGAGTGTGGCCTGACAATTTCGAAAACTCGTGAAGAATTAGTGAATAGGGAAAATTGTGAATTGATTTGTAAAAATTCCTTCCTTTCTTTTTGTGCGAAAAACAAGTCGGACAATTCGTCCGAATTATCATGCCACATTTCACCTACTGAGCGATGTATTTGTGAGAGAGACATCCTGAAAAGGATGTGAACGACAAACGCTTGCGAGCGCGCATGAAGACGGCCAACCGAAGCTACAATTCCTGCAGATTTATCTATGCGTAGTTCAAAATTTCCAGCAAGCACAATTTCCCATAACTCAATTGTATTTTCGCTGCGATGTTGAGCAAATTCCACGACTAGGATGAACACGCTGATAAATATAGATGGTGCCTTGGTGGCTGGGTTGGGAATGAATTTTTCATCATAATTACAGGGCTCCACAACACGAAGTATTTCCCTCAAAGTAATATTTAGAAAATTATCTTAAACAGAAGTCTTTTAAACTAGATTAATAAACTTAATATGGTTCAGTCGACCTCTTCTTTGTGAGAAAAGAAAGCCACAGAGAGAGATGGAAAAATTCACTATTTTTGTGAGAAGCAAATTATCGTCGGGAACGAAGAATGAAAGAGAGCGTTGTGCAGGTTTTAATAGCCGAGAGATGCAAGAACGAGAATGGCAATCGAGTAGAAAACGCAGTGAAATGTAGAATAAATTTCGTGACATTTTCCAAAAAGAATAAAGTTAAAAGCGTTAAACACGCTCTACTTTTGAAGACCGAGCAATGGAAGTAAATGGATGGAAAGTGTTGGGCAGAAAATATGAGAGGCCAACATGGTGCATTTTATAGGAGTTACACTTCCAGGGCGCTACAGGGTGTTATAAAGTGAGAGATACAAACGTTGACCGTAGGCGGGGACATGCAAACTAAACACTTTTCCCGAAAACTAAATATTTCAAAACTCCGTAGTTTTAAATTTACTATGGTTTAAAATTTAACCTCTACGTCCAGATAATAAAATTTACGTTTTTGAGAAATGTCATATTGGTAAATGAAACGAATATCAGCGACACAGATGTTTTATTGAGCAAACTTTACAATAAAAGTTCGAAATGTCTGGGACCAGATGAAATCATTGATTTATGAGACACCTGTGGAATCCGAGATTGATCTTGTCGCAAGGATAGCGGTCGCAGCATTTGGCATTGAGAAGAACGATGACTATTGCATAGCCTCCAGCGTTCCATTCGGAAGAGGTACCAGGCCCGCATTGACGCGGGGACAGACACTTCGAACGGTTATTGTAAATTTCATTTGATAAACATGTTTCTCTGATATTCGTTTCATTCACCATTGTGATATTTCTTAGAAATGGAAATGTTATTAACTGGACTTCAAGGTCAAATTTCAAACCTCAGTTCCTTGGAAACTAAGAATCTTAGAAATACTTGGTATTAGTGAAAAACTGTTTATTTTGCGGGTCCCTGCCTATTGTCAAAGTTTGTATCCGTCGTTTTTTAGTACCCTGTATACGAAATAAATTGAAGTCACAGTTCCAAGGTACCATGCATGCAATAAATTGAAGTAACATCGCAGTTCCAAGGTACCATGCATGCAATAAATTGAAGTGAAATCACAGTTCCCCGGCAAGGCAAATTGAAGCTACTGTAACAACATTTCTTCCGTAGCTGTCTCCGATTTATTTAAAGGTTCTTAGATCAGCATTTCATATGAATAAACTTCAACAAGACTACTTCAAATCATCCGCTTCAATTCTTCAAATTCGAATTCTATAGTTCGAAGCGTCGTAGCGCGTCGCGAGCGAGGGAAGCTGAAGTCTCGGCACCGCCATTTCCTAGGAGGGAAAGTAACATTTTTTACCTTAAGAGGCAGTGCTTTGTTTTCCCCTCACATTCTGAGCGGCCAAGGCCTTCCCTCATGTTTCCCCTCTCTTGGATCATCGGAGACTTAACTTTGAGTGAGTGCAATTTTCTTATTGACTTCATGTTTACCGTCTGCGCTTCGCTCGTTTGCTAAACTGCTTCGTGTACCTCATCGATTGCCTTCAAATTTTGAAAGGATTTTTATGGTATTTGATTACATTCGAAAATATTTTTTGTATTTTCATGTTCAGTTCCTTCTGCGTAAAAAAAATGCTTTTCGTGTTAACTGTCGAAACTAGGAAAAATTCGGAAGAGTTACAAAATTTTTAAGCGCAAAATTGGTCGAAATCCGCTGCGTTTCAATTTTTCGTTAGTTTCCTCATATCCCGATAAATACTTGGCTTGGACGAGCAGATTTCACTCGTGCTTAATGGAGCTAACGATTTGAAATATCAATGATTCTCTAGTTCTTACGCCAATGTGCTTTTCATCAAGAATATATACAAATCAAAGTTTTCTTAGATTCTTCAATAGCCCACAAATTGCTCCTCATATTGTTTCTCTCTCGACAGCTTATAGCGTCTAATTTTAAATAACATACAAATTTGAACAATCCGTATTTTGTCCACTTCTTGAATGCACTTCGCAACCTAAGTCCCCCCCCAACTTAGACTCGTCGCAAATTTAGGATGACATGCAAAGAAATCTTAGGTCAATAAATATCGAAGAAATCTTAAAGACGTTCACTACTGTAGACTATGTCCAGACATCAAGAAACTGTAATACAGCTTCTATGATTGGGACAGTTTTTATGAGTACGTCATGATCGGGCACGTTAAATGAAGCTCTATCAAAACTGCAACCAGCAATTAAAGCATTTACTCCGCGTCCGTCTGTAAGCCGACAATATTCTGACAAAATGGAACGACCTTCAAAGTAAATATAAATCCCCACAAAATTTTTACAAGATTTACACACAGATCTTTAGAATTCTACCTTCACCCCCTCAAGCTTCTCCACGCACCGTGTACACCCACACAGGTCTCCCCCTCACGGCCGGGTTGTCAGACTGTTCTAATTCATGGCATTAATTTCCTATGGGAGACTTTTGATGCCGACGTCTTTTGAAGCACGAGACTTACGCCCGGGTCGCCCTGCGCTAACAAGACGCCTTGTTTTTCTTGCCTGGCTTGCAGTGCGCGCTGTGGCCCCCCTGCACAACTCGGGGATGGTGAACGCTACACCAGACCTGTTCGTGTAGCTCATTGATGCGAAATGCTCTTTAAGAACTTCCCAAGAATTCTGGCTCTGATGATCATGTGCGCTATCGTCAGGACCTGATTTCTAGATATTCTAAAAAATTCATTTATGAGTATTCAGGCGGCATTTATGAAGCAGTCTTTGTATGAATTCATATATATACGCCAATTATAGGATAATATTCACTCGGGTCCATATCCAAGAGCTCATTTATGAAACGTTGAGTGATGAAATTTAGGATTGAAAACGCTTTTCAATAACACAGCTATTGAAAAATGTACATTTACTTCCTTCACTCTGTCGTACCAAATCATTTCATCAGACTGCAGGTTGGAATCAAGAGAAGATAAAGAAATGAGTGCATAACAAAATAGGTACTTTACTGTGTACAAACTTAAGCTTACTTACTTAAAAGTACTTAAGTAATGTGTACTTAAAAAGTAATTTCAGAAGAACGCAGCTAATCATCGATTGTTGCAATGTTACGGCTGTTATAAATTAGCCATTCTTTGCGTGCTAGATTGAAATACGTTCAAAAGCAATCTTTTCCTCCATTACGATGAGCTGCTCGTCAATGATTGGAGGCGTAAGGAATGACGCGCTCAAGTTCAGATGTACTGCACACCAATTGAAAAAATCAAAAGGAATATCTGATACCTCAATTTTTTGCTGCTTGCTTTCAAACAAATTTGAAGAGAAAAATTTTCGTCGGGTTCTATTGCGGGTAGAAAAATTCTTGGTATTCCGATGATACATAGACCTGAAAACTCGGCGCGCTGCATATTCACTAGAGGCGATCGTACTTAGCACGTACTATTTCTGCCAGGTTTATACTCTTTGACATTACTCGAGAATATTTAACGTTCAGGTTAGAAATTAATAAGAAACACGATGAAAATATTGCCAATTGTGTTTAAGAGTACGTTGCAGACGATCGATCTCAATATAATGTAACAGTTTCCATACAGGTACAATATCAAAATCGAAAGTTTTACGAAAGAAGTGGGCTGAATTTTCAAGATATTAATCCTTATATTCTACCCCAAATTCTCGAAGTGTTGCTGTAAGGTACATTGCTGGAGTGCAAGTTTCTTCAGACCCATTGAAAAGCCTGCAGAAAAATTTTCAAGCTGGAAGAGAAGCCTTGTTTCTCGCAAAGACAAATCCTACGAATGTCCCCTGCTGAAACGTTCCGTTACGAGTGAACATGGAGTTTCAACAAAAGAAAACCACGGCGAATAACTAGAAGCAATTCAGAGAAAAGCCCTCATCAGCTCGCTCGTTGGGGTTCAAAAATCACGCCCATTTCTCCTCATTTTGAACTCCTCCAAATCGCGCCTAATAACAGGACCGTCTTTCAACTCCCGAGACTCGTCCTACAGATCTTTTATTTTTCAAACTCCGCCCAGCTTTTATCTTCGGGCACGTTTTTGGCACACTAAATTGTCTCCAGGTTCAGCAGTTAGCCCAAATTCCACGATTTTATGGCCCAGAAATTTTAGTTTGTTAAAAGTGAGGTGATAAGTCCAGCGGGAATCCTCATTTTTGGAAGAGAGGAGAATCTGAGAAAATCGGCGACTCTTCATCGGGAGCAGACTCCCCGAACGCTTGCAATTTTCTCGGCTCACGAGAAAGAAAACGAGCTGTAGACTAAACCTGGGTTATAACAATACACCATTCATTGCGTTCGTTGCCGGTGCAAAGTTCGGTCGTTAATATTAGTTTTAGTGAAGATGGTACCTCTAGAACGACGTTCATCATGCTCTTCTTACTCCATTTGGAGTTTCTTTACGAAGAAAATGCGGCACCTTCGCATGCATCTAAGGGCTGACTGATCTAACACAAATCTACGGTTATAGCTCTCCCTCTTTGCTAGTCTTCATGAAGGCACCAAGCCAGATAGAAAGGAAAAGCAAGTTCCGCGTAGAGAAATATTAGGCAATGTAGCCTTAAAAACAAGCTCAATTGCCAAAAGAAAATCTAATGGAAAGTGTTGGAATAAGTTGAGTGAGAAGACGCGTCTCGATGGCCTAAAAAGAACCGAATGGCCTCTAGCATATTGTTGGGAGCCAGAGAATGAGCAGAAGCTTAATTGCATGGGCGCAAACTCCTGCAAAATAGGCCGCTATGTGCACAACGCGCCCTTACGGGCCATAAGGCTCGCGAAACTTAGCAAAATGAATTTTATCGTGAGGTTGCTTGCCTTAGAAACATGGACTCAAAAATCGGTCGTCGGGAAGAAATGCCATTCTAATTTAGAGTGAAACTACCACCTCGAAGATGGAGAAAATTAGGAGCTTGGCGTTCAGAAGAGGTGAACAGATCGGGGTAAGAATATTTAAAGGGGGTAAGCGTCGCCGTAAGGGCGGTGAGCTCGTGGAGCCATTATGGATTGCTGCTTCACGCTTCAGAAAATAACTAAATACTACATGAAGGAAATTACAGGTCAGAGATATCACTGAGGAAACATTACTCATTACGGAAAAGTACAGTAAAAAACTTTGAGCAAATGAAAACTCCAAAAACTCCTTTAAAATGGCAATGAAGTTTGCAGGAGGGTTATCTTGATTACTCAGTCGTTGTGGGTTCACGAAAAATACGAAAAATGCAATCAGTAGCTGCATTAGACTTACTCGTAACGTTCTTTCAGTTTTAACTCCAAAAATTTGATCAAGTACTGGGTGGTCAACCCTTTCATCTATAAGGACGAGCTAATTCATTTTGACCTAATTACTATTCCTCAACTAAGGGCAAGCAAACTCGTCAAATTTTCGGTTTTGACTTAAAATGAAAAAAAGCTAGAAACAAGTTACTCGCGCTTCCTTGACCTCTCCATTTATAAGCCGATGATTTGCGAGTGCACTCATACACTTAGAAAAAATTGCAGAAATTTCCCTTGAATATATTCCATGCTCGCCAAAGAATCTGCGAGGGAAGGGGTTAGGCGTCCTGTGTGGAGAGCAACTGTTACAGCTCTCGTGTTATAACTTAAGGGTGAATATCTTATAACATTCGTGTGCACATCCAATAACATTAGTGTGCACATCCAATAACATTCGTGTGCACATCCAATAACATTCGTGTGCACATCCAATAACATTCGTGTGCACATCCAATAACATTCGTGTGCACATCCAATAACATTCGTGTGCACATCCAATAACATTCGTGTGCACATCCAATAACATTCGTGTGCACATCCAATAACATTCGTGTGCACATCCCATAACATTCGTGTGCACATCCCATAACATTCGTGTGCACAGCCAATAATATCCGTGTACACATCCAGGAATATCCGTGTACACATCCAGGAATATCCGTGTACACATCCAGAAATATAGTGCGTATATCCAGTTATATAGTGCGTATATCCAGTTATACAGCGCGTATATCCAGTAATACAGCGCGTATATCCAGTAATACAGCACGTATATCCAGTAATACAGCGCGTGTATCCAGTAATACAGCGCGTATATCCAGTTATACAGCGCGTATATCCAGTTATATAGTGCGTATATCCAGTTATACAGTGCGTATATCCAGGAATACAGTGCGTATATCCAGGAATACAGTGCGTATATCCAGGAATATGGCGCGTATATCCAATAACGTTGACTCGCACGTCCCAGAACGTTCGTGCACGCGTCCCACATGTTCCATGCGCACATCCCAGAATATTTCGTGCGTTATATAACAATAGAGCGCGCTCTTCAAAAATAATCGTTCGTGCATCCCAACAATTTCGTGCGTGCATCCCAACTATTTCATGCGTGCATTCCAACTATTTCGTGCGTGCATCCTGGAAAATGGCATACTACCCATGCGAGAGAGAGAGAGAGAGCGGGATGGCGACGGTATATCCTACCCATTTATTTCTAGGTCTTCCAAGCTATTCTTTACTTGAGTTTGCAATGATCTGTTTATATCATTCTGATGAAGGGCGGAAGCTCATGCTCCATAAATTGGTAGGCACGCACCTCAAAAATGAGCACATTGCTCACAAGAGTGCGCACATCAGCGACAGGGGGCCGTAGCCCCCCCAGGGGCAGCCCAGAGGCACATAACTTGGAACATTCCTTTGAACTTTGCGCTCAAAGAAAGTCTCACTTTTACGGCCCTGGTCGTCTCATATAACAGGTCTAATTAAAAGAATGGCAGCGTGCATATAAATACTGTGGGGCAAAATTCTCCGAGTCCCATGGCGGCGAAATTAGGCAGCCATTTGTAGGAGAAAACTCCCATAACTGCTCGAGTAAATTACTTAAAAGGAGAAAAAGCCGCACAACCAAATGGGAGCGGGAATTTTCCACGGCCTTTATTGTACTTGCTCTTGTTTATTAAGACATTTTATAGAGAAACATCGGTGTCCTGGGAGTGCTGTATCAGAACTCGCGCTCGATCTCCTTGACTTGAGACGACTGCAAGAAAAGATCGCACGCATCTTTCGGACGCGTGCGTTGACATGATCCTTGCATCCTTTCGTGTTAGGATTCCAAACCTGCGCGCGCGAGTCACGAATGCGATACCCTGCATTTATCAAAGCAGGTGCTCTTCATAACGTGTCTAGAATGATCCTAGATATCTGTTAAAAACGTGTTCCAGTAGCAGTGATACAAATGCTAATTTTGGAGTAAGAATGTTACCCATGTCAGTTGTTGTCGGGGCACACATGGACTCGCTTGCAAGCCTGTAACTTCAAAAATAAATTGACGTTATGGATGGGATCTGGAAATAGATTTAGTTCCGGTTCGTGAGAATCTGTAAAAATATTTATGACGGCCAGTTTGAAGCCCGTACGTTACGGAACCTGATGTGCATTAATTGGATTTGCTGGAGCTTGATTCTTTACCGTAAAAGTAAGAATTTTGTTTCGATGTTAATTATTAAGAGCCATCATCTATAAAGAAAATTTCACAGTTTCCTGATAATTCTATTGAACATAGTCACTCACAGAGACGAGAGCATTTAGGTTTTCATTAGATTTAAACATTTCACCAAGAACAAAAACCCACCACAAAATTGTACTGAACGTTTCCTCACTGCAAAACAAACGCGGCGTTTCTCGACATAAGCAATTTTCTTGCGGAACGCGTGAGTCCCTGCGTAACTCACACGACATCAATTTCTTAACTCATTTGGACGCGAGGCTTTCATTAATCCACCTTCGCATTCTGCCCCGAACTTCTCTCCCTTCTTCAGGAGCGCGAGCTCTCCTCCAGCTGTAAGGTATTGCCGCCTGAGCTGCAAAAGAGCTCACGCTGTTCAAAAGCCCCTAAAATATCCTCAAAGTAAGCATCGGAACATTTCACGGCGGGGCAATGGCTCCTTGATTTTTGGACCTTAAGGCATTTTTGGCGGAGGGACTTTCGTGCGAGCAAACTAATGCTCAGTAGCTCTGCTCAAGTCGCTGCTGCAGCGGCAATACATTGGCCCAGTGAAGCGTTTTTTTCCTGCCACTATTTTCGATAAGTTCGGGGATTTGCTCGGGTATTTATTAACGAACTTGTGCGATCATAAGTCCCTTGGTTTTTGATAAAAACCGGGGTGATTTGTGTAATTATTTACCATGTGAGCGCGACGGCGGCGGAAATCTTCGCATTTTCACGTCCCGCTGAAAATACGATGGACGAGAGCCAGCAATGCTGCTTCTCAAACTGCATGAAATTGTTTCAAGTTTTTTCAACGAGTTTCAAGGAATTACTGCATTTCAGAAAAGTTTTTCAGGCACAACGGAGTAAATTCGAACGAAACTAGTAATTATTTGTTCGTTGTAAAACTTAAATTCGCTACGGGCTTGCGATCGCGATCGTATCTTTGCATATTCATATTATAAATATCTTTGAATAATTTTCTCAGACTTTGTAATGCAGCTGCATGATAAGAAAGCTTGACCAATTTTCTACTACTGAATTTACATTCTGATTGAGAGCGCCCGTAAGCAAGCACAGCCGAAGGAGAAACATGTTTTCAAAACTATCGTGCAAGGGCAACTCAATGCTGAATACGAGGACGCCTACCAGATAAACTTGTGCGTGTTCGTATTCCATTCTGAGAAATTGCGTCCTCTAATAACATTTCAAATTAACATAAACACTACGACAGAGAAATGAAATACCGGAATAATCTAGGGGTGACGAAACGCATATACGGGAAAATGCTTTTCTTTTTATTATAGCTAAAGACTGTAATAAGCGATTCCCGTTGTCATATTTTCTTCCATAATGGGAATACTTCAACGGGTGAACAATGACTAAAGAACATTATTTCAAAGCACAATAGTATACGACTCATTGATAGACTCTCGCCTTATCAACTCGTACGATTTTGTTTCTATTAGACTACAAGGCGCTGGGAGTTGAGATAAGCGTGTGTGCTACGTTAGGATTTGAGTTGTTCCATTCCGAAGATTGACTTGAGAAATAAAAACGTAGTTTCTAGCTTGCACAATCTCCCCAGGGCTGGCTGGAAGATTGTTTATTGAGTTCCATTACAAAAAACTTAGAAGGAAACAGCATACGAAAGTAAAAATTAAAAGCAAAGGATGACGGACAGGTGCAAACGAGGGTTCACAAAAGATTTCGTCAGAGCGGCCACTGCTAAAAGGAAACACGTATACTTTGAGGTTCAGAAAATGAAAGAAAGGGTTCTACGGTTGAAGTTTAAGAAAGGGTGAAGGTTGCCTTAGAGTAAAGGGTGAGTTCAGTTACGAAAGGAACTGGAGTCTGCCTGATGAGTACATCCAAACGTCTCTCGCTATGCAAAATAGGGGCTAACAGGAATCTAGTCCAAAAATAACAATTTACTAGTACACGGATTCACAGTAGACAACAATTAGACTATGAATGTTGGTCGCGAAGGTACCTTCACAAGGGTTGAACAAGAGAGAGGCGGCAATGCCCCAAAGTCTGTAAAATGAAACTTCACAGGTTGGCGAAAAAACTAATGTAATAGAATGAAATCATTTTGATGGTAGACAGAGTGCAGAGGCTACTAAAAGAAAAAGAGGGAGGATTTGGTAGAGAACTGAAGAAACAGAGTTAATTAGGTTCCAGATATTAGTAATTCCAAGCTATTCATTTTGCCATACTCTGTGAGGCCTGGAATAATGTAAAAGAAGTTATTTTTGATGAGCATCTCTGCAAGAATGTGTAGCTGTGTATCTTTAATCGTTCATATTTAAGTCCGATATTCCAAAAACGGAAACCAGAGAAAACATTTATTCAATTAAATTTCACAAATAATCTCATAACATTTATCAGGCAAAACACTTGAAATTTTTTAATATTTTGCGCCTAGTGAGATAGGAAATAAGTAAAATTTCAAGGTGAAGTCAGAAAATTCGAGAAAGCTTGTTGATACAATTTGATAAAATTTCATTTTCTTCTAAAAAAAGCGCCTACTATAAAAGTACATCAAATGTAACGAACTTTCTCCCTCGTTAAGCTGTGCGCCCGTAACGTTTCCAGGAACGACTATGATTTAAATTTGCATTATTCCACGTTATTTACCGTCTATTCCCCCCCGGCCTCCACTGCGGGTGCCCCCTCTCCCCCTGTCAGGGCTCGGTTCCTCCCCAGATTCCCCGGCAACTTCAGACATTACCGGAGAACAGCTCGAAATTTATCACACAAAAACTTGGTAGGTTTTGGGTTGTGAAAGGAAGGAGAAAGGCATGGTAAAAGTACAAGGATTCACGGCGCAATTGAAAGGGGCCAAGTTCTTAAGATGGAACATNGAACATTTTCTGTGCTCAGCGCACCGTGCATACGCACGCACCACGCCATGGGTGATGTGAACTTTCTATTCATTTTTACACTCATGTTATTTTTCATAGGACATACGTGAGCCGCCTGCGTAATAAACAGATTGGATGCAGAAAACAACCATTTTGTATTTGGTATTGAGTACAGTCGAAATGGCATAAAATATTCCATTCCAACTTTAACTCCTTCAGACCTTTGCTTGTGAAGTGGTACTGAAATTTGACAAGTTCTTTTAACGCTTCACGAATTGTGTGAAAATAATTGGTGCGGCGTGTAAACCACGACCTCCAATATCCTTACTCTAATTTTTGGTTAAAATAATATTTCACTCTCATATTTTGAATGCCTCTACTATTCTATTTGGACTTGCACGTTGAGTTTGAATTCCCCTAACTCCTTGTTTCCTAAATAAAATGGGTTCTTCGATGGTCATTATCGTTCATTTCTTTTCCCCATGACTCCTTAAGTTTATCCCGTAAGCCTCATATTAGTTTGCCAGGGTCAACCTACAAAATGAAAGCATCATTTTTTCAAAAATTATTTCCCTCAGAACTGTAGGCATCCTTACATTATTTTATCCCCGCTTGCTCCAATTCCGGACAATCCAGTCGATATCCTAAACAACCTCCCTCAGTTTCATCATCGTCGAGTTCATAGTTTTCTAAACTCCCAATCTTTAAAAGCGCCTTAAACTGATCGCCGTGCACAAGAACTTGTTCTTCATTGTACGTTGGTTGGATCTGCACGCCACACTAACTCGGCGCATGAACACCGTTCACCATCACCTCGATCACTGTTCACCATCACCTCGATCACCGTTCACCATCACCTCGATCACCGTTCACCATCACCTCGATCTCGTCCCTGATGACAGCTCCCGTCCCAGCCCTCACACACAGCAGCATAGCCGCCGCGCTACCTTCCCGCAGCATCTGGGCCGCGTCTTGCAACCCAGCAGCAGATCACTTAAAAGTATGCCAAGTCTTCTGTTTCCTAAGGGATATTTAGGGAAGGGCCGTCCAGATTAACTCAGTTTCGTTTTTCCAGGCAGGATATTAAGTTTACGAGCGCTCAAAGAGGGCTGGGCTGAGACCCCACCCAGCCCTGTATCGCAAGGCCATTGCTGCACACTCGAGTCTCCAAGGAAACAGCAAGTTGAATCTTTGGATGATACAGCAAATTAAGATGGAAAAATTGTACGTAAAATTAATTACTTTAGTGGTATGTGTTGAATCCAATAATGAGTGAAAGTCATAAATCGGTAAATGGACTACCTAAGGATGTTAATTCCTTTGAGCAAAACTACGAGGAAAGTTCAACAGCGGTGTGTATTTCCTGAAAATTGTGTTCACTGAAATAAATTCTTGAAAACTGCATCTATGAAATATCAATTAAGGGCAATATAACCCATCAAAACTATTCTGAAAAGCATTGTGAAATTTACGCTAGAATTTCCTGCGCACTGCTGCGAAAAGTGACAAAAGAACAAACGGTATAGTTCATATTTTGAGTGCGCAATGTATTCCTAGAACTGCGAAGATGCCTCGCACCACGATTGCTGCTTGCACTCATTCCAGAAGCACAGTTGCTGGTGCTGCTGCTGATGATGCTGCTGATGATGCTGCTGATGATGCTGCTGCTGTCACTGCTGCTGTCACTGCTGCTGTCACTGCTGCTGCTGCTGCTGTTACTGATGCTGCTGCTTGCACTCATTCATGAATCCCAAGTGTACATGCTCAAGCTGCTGATTTTCACATAGTGGAAAATTTTTGTCAACATCGAGTGTGTACTACCTTAGTTCAGGTCATATGCAACACCAGGTTGTCTCGTGAAGCACTTTTTGAACACCCTCGGCCGCTACAATATGAATTATTTAATAAACTATTTTACAAAATTTAATTGAAACTATGGATTTTTCATCAACGAATTTCACCTTCAACTTTAAGATTCACAGTTTTTCAGTCCGGCTAGGTGTGTTCGACACATCAATATCGACTTTCAGTGTACCTGAAATCCCTTTTACCTACTAAACATTCTGTCTTCTAGCCAGAGGTTCATTTTCAAACTAGGTGCCCGCATTCAAAATGGAAAATATATCCTGGTAGACGCCGAGCATTTCCACTCGAATGGTGGTTTTTCTTAGCCGTAGAGTAGAGGTGCCTGCAAGTCGCCGGTGGCCGCCGCTACAATCATTGCAGAGCACAATTTATGGACATGCAAATGCGGCCGGGACAAAGCGTGCAGCAGGGCGCGCCGCGCACGCTCCAGTGCACTCCTCTGCACACCGGCCTGGCCGCTCTGCACTGTGCACAGTCCCATGTGCACAGCCAGCTTCGCACAGCGTGTGACTCTGCATAGTGTGCAGTTCTGCACAGCGTGGAACTCTGCATAGTGTACAGTTCTGCACAGCGTGGAACTCTGCATAGTGTGCAGTTCTGCACAGCGTGGAACTCTGCATAGTGTGCAGTTCTCCACAGCGTGGAACTCTGCATAGTGTGCAGTTCTGCACAGCGCGTGACTGCATAGTGTGCAGTTCTGCAAAGTATGCAACTCTGCATAGTGTGCAGTTCCGCCGAATTAGTAACTCATATTTTATGATGGAATGACGATTAATAATCCAAGGACTAAATTTATCTCTCACAGGAATGAAGGAGGCCCGAAATAAGTGCGCCTCATACCATACCGAACACGCTGTGCGAGGGGTGACACGTGCGGTCGTACAAAGATCCACAGCGCATTGACAGCCTGGTGAGCTACAGTCACTGACGCTCACTTGCGTACTACTCGGTCCTCAGAGGGTGAGGGGGTGAAATTCCAAATACAACTCGTGCACCAAATGCGCGCGGCGAGTGAGCGCATCTACGCCGTCGCAAATAGAATGTTACCACGGTTTGCTTGCTCATTCCGTGCTCACAAAGTATCCAACGATTTGTTTTCAATCTATGTCGACAACGAACAACATTTGATGTGCTTACTGGCTACTCTATTTTGCTGGGCTGAATTCTTACGATATTTAATAACACGATATAAAACTTTACGCTACTCAATTCACAATACGTAAGTTTGAGATATTTCATCCTGTGATATTTAATCAAACGATGTTTAACTATACGGCCTTGTATCAATATTTAATGATTAATCAGAGCATTGCTACATTTTGCAGGACATAATGTGAAGGACGCGACGCACCACGAGCTGCAGCGGTCAATCAACGGCTGCAGTCACAAGGACGCAACAGCTCTCCGAAAATCCCGACACAACCTCGTCTTCCAGGAATGAACTAATTTAACGTTTGTAATGCGTTTGACCTTGGTTTCCATTTACAACACTACCAACTTTCAGGCTCGCTTCAAGGTAGATGATCATCCATGGGTTCAACCATATCGCAGTACAATATTACCATAGCTCTCTACCTTCGACAATATTAAAAAAAATTCTCGTGTGCATTTGATACAGTAATAATAACAAAAGCTTTGCAGATATCTCAGTCGTGAAATATTTTAGGCTTTTATATAATGATACCACTTCAGCGAGAAGAATCTCTTTTTGTGCAGAAGAAACATCTATAAAATGGCTACAGCCAAGAAATAAGGAATGAAGTCTGAGTATATTTATTTACATACATGCTTGCATATGTACACATATGCAATGCTTGGGAAGCTTAATGACTCTCAGTCGCTGCAACATAACTCTGGAAAATGCAAACTTATGCCAATTTCTGATTTATCATCTCCCTGCATTGCCCATAATGAACGACATGAAAATTTCAACTATTCCTAAGTAATGTTAAATGACAATATTTTTTCTAAAACCTCATGCTCTTTACCGAAGTGTAACAAATGAAACATTAGCCAAGACATCGACTATCGACAGAATTTGTTTTTCTCCCAACATTATAACATTAATTTACTCTTGCCTCATCCTATGCAAGCACGCTTTGGCTGCATGTGTTACTGGTAACGTACAAGCTCCCCTCTGAACTCCATCCTGTGCTATCCAAGTACCTTTTAAGAAAGATTCCTTAGCTCTCTCTGTCCCCCAGTCGGTGCCAGTGCAAGAAATATTGTCGACATGAAAAAAGTGCACTTTTGAAGCTCATTTTTTCCGAGAAGTTTCGGCTCGAGTGACTTGTTTACTTTTTTAAAATCGATCCTTCATAACACGAAGAATTTGCTCGAAAAGTTGAAGGAGTTTTGCATAATTTGCAAGGCATGAAAGGACGGGGTTACAAACCTACTTAATTTGTAGCATTCGGTTCAAATCTATCTGAATTTATAAATAAACTTCACGGAAATGGTTCTATTATGAGGCTGTCAAAAGGAAATTCAGGAGACCCCTTAGATGTGAATAGTTCTAGTAAACTTGTCCTATGACGCCAAAGAACATGCATTTCCTTTCTTTAACGAGTCAAACGTAATATTCGCGAAAACTGCGGCATTTACATGAATAGATTGAGAGTCTGTTCTCTATTTTTCTGCCCCGCTGCATCTTGTACGGTAACAAATACTCGTGTGGCACGTTCAAAATATAAGAAAACTTTTCAAGCTCGTCTAATCATATCGTAGCCCAAAAATCAAGTTTGAGTTTGGTACTTGAAGGGTGCGACTCGAGACCAGAAAATTTAGGAAAGAAAATATTTGAGTCTGGTGTCGCTGATCATTATTAAAAGTTTTTGATGAATCACAAAATTTATAAATTTTGAGCTTTGTGATTAAAAACTTGTTACTTCAATTAATAGGGACTTATAAAATAATTTCAAGAAACAGTTATGGCTCAGCAAAAATTTTAGCCAATATGCCGCAACAATTTGTTCCGCAGACGGTGATCTTAACGAAGTAAAATAGCTTCATTTTTCTAAGAGGTACTGCACATCTAAGTTGACTATCGCTCAAATACTCGTGTCAGATCGGCGGTAGGTACACGTGACAACTTATAAAGTCCCAGTCATGAAATTTTTAATTTCCTGCAGTCCCAACTTAAAAATTTCAATTCCGTAGTCCAAATCGTAGAACTGTTAATTTTCATAATCCTAATTTTACTAATATACCTTTAACATGCTATGGAAGAATTTAATGACCTGTGTGAGCATCAGTCTACCGATCAAAAGCACGATTCCCGTCCGTTGTATTGCTTGTTTAAAACGTGAAAACGCATAAAAATGTACGAAATATCCTAATATTCTTGCATTGAAATTTAACATCAGGAGGGTCATTGGGTTAAGGCCTGCGCCGAGATGCATGGCATGCGCACTGCAGGCTTGCACAGGTCTGTCATGTTGGTCTCGGCAGGCTTAGGCAGATGTTTTTTTCCCCGTGGTCCCCAAAAGATCAATAGGAACCTGTTCTTAACAATAGCTAAGCTTGTTAGCACAGCTCCACTACTCTATGCTCCTCCGACAAAAAGTGAACAATTTCGAACTCGTGCGCCCAGATTGTACGACGGACTTCTCCTCGTGCCACTGGTGAGCGCATGTCGCGTTTTTCGGCTCGGTTTCCTAGTGGCAAAAACCGATCGGAAATTCCAGCTCATTGATAAATTTAGCGATTTAGAATTTCATAACTAAAATGTCAGGGGAAAGATAAGCTCTCAAAATTATTACTGAAAATCTTGTCTCGAGCATGAACGACTTCGTTGGTCACATTAATATTTTTTTAATTTTCATCAACTAATGCAAGCAAATTTTACACATTCGATTGAGAATTCAATGTAACATATCACTAAATGCAATGGCCGGGACTACTACAAGCAATTGCCAGGACTACTACAAGCAATTGCCAGGACTACTACAAGCAATTGCTATGATTATTAAAAGTAATTACTATGATTACTAAAGGAAAGGAACTTTGATGACAACCCAAAGTAACTGTCATGTCTACTAAATGTTAGCCTACTAAAGGCAATTACCATGATTATAAATAGTAATTACTTTGCCTTCTTAAAGCAATTTTGATGACTACTACAAGTAGTTGTCATGGCTCGAAAGCGAAAATTGCTACTACTTTTGAAAAGAATTACCATGACTACTAGTAATTGCTCTGCCTGCTAAAATCAATTGCCATGATAACATAGCATTTGTCAAGAATAAGAAAAGTGTTTATTAAAATTTCGTACGGTGAACTTCACTAGTTTCCACATGGTCAAGAATATAGAGTTAAAATCTTTTATACGTATTAGCTATAACTGCTCATTTTTCATATTATTGCAAACCTCTTGCACTACACACAGCTCGTCGCTGTAGACTGCAGCGTCATCGGTGCATGTGATGCAATAGGACAGAAAGGAGCAAATTAAATTTAAAACAGATGTGAAGATGTACAAAACCTTTACCTCCCCATTTTGGCTTGCTGGTACATTATCGCTCTACAAATTTCATTGTGCAATCATTTCGGGACTAGGAATTTAACAGACTGGCTGAGCAGTCAGTATTGTACTACAATCTTAATACTTTAATAGAGAAATATCTAAGTTATTCAACAGTTATTCACATCAAAAAGGTAAAACAAAGCGCGGTACCCTTTTGTATGTTGCACCAACACCGATTTAAGTATTCAATGTGTGGCTGATGGTCATTTCCAACAAAATCCTGATAGGTAAACATTCTTTCCATTGACTTCAACATTCTGTATCCTTACGTAGAGCGAAGAGTAACGAACTACCATGCTTACGTGCAAAAAAAGATTCATCAGTTAATATTGGGCCATGTGAACAAAACGACGAGCAAGTCATAAATCAACCGGGAAAGAGATGCAGGGCACGCGCGCCAGACACTCTGCAGTGGGCCACACGCATCGCACTAACTGGTCTGACTGGTCAGACGAGCCTGTCTCATATGCTGACCAAAAGCGCATCGGTGGCTCCTAAGCCGCTTAAAAGAGCATCTGCAGCTCTTATTGAGACCTCATGCCCTTTTTGCGCTCACTCACTGTCATGCCTCTTCCGTGTCCCGCGTGGAAATCCAATGTGGATGAGCCATGTCGTTTCTAAATAATCCCGATTTGTCGTATGAAACTTTAAAGAATTTTATGAAAACTATTTCGCATGTAATCTCATTGCTCTGAAAATGCGCGACCGTTTGGTTAAAGCGAAGGTGATAAAACAAACGAAGCATCAGTTACATAACTCGAATTGGGAACACAAGGTCGGTATTTGCAAAGCATAAGCGTGGAAATATCTTGGCAAGGAAGGCAGTCGTCTTCGCGTCCCTCTTTCGCCTCGGGATCGCCTTTGATCAATTCTTCTCTCTTCTATCCCCAAGATCTGTCTGTTGGACGCCATTTTGCATTTATATTCAGTAAAGTTTTACAAAACATTTTGTTGCCATGAGTAGTTTTAGATCCCAAGGATCCCGTACATAAGTTCTGTAATTTACATACAAATCTCTTTAACTGCGCCGCCCGCCCCAAACGCCTCGCAAAAATGGGGTGCCAGGCCTGCAAAAGAGGCCTAGCCAGGCTCGCGAGCGACTGCCCTCGCGATAAACATGCGAGCTCTAAATTGCTAAATACGCTTCCAAAAATTACACTACGAGCTCTAAAGTTCCTAAAATATCCCTCCAGAAATATGCATAGCCGAGCGATAAATTGTTTAACGTGCCTCAGCAAATGCAATCGAGAGACGCACGTTTGGAGGAGGTCACGTGCTGGTAAACCGTTGTTTTAGCTTCCGTCTCTTGAATTTTAAATGCCTGAGTTAACGAGCGCATAACAATTTCTCTTTTTTATGACATGAAATCCATTCATATCGTATAAAGCATCAAATCAAAATTTAAATTAATTCCCAAACTTTGCGGGGACTAAGATTCAAAATAAGACAACTGATAATTGCATGATGCGTTTGTAGAAGTACTCGTAAGTTCACGAAGTAGCAGTTACTCGAAACACGTTTAGAGAAAAAAATGAATGACGGGAAAAGGTTTTCCTTCAGCTTTTCTTGGCGTCCGGAAAATAGGTTGAAGAGCTCACGAGAACAACTCTCTCTCAAGGTTGGATGGTCTATCAAAATTTAAAGTAAAAATTCTCACAACGGAGAACGAGCTTAGCATCATCGCTGAGGTCATATTTAAGCTATAAATTTATGTTTGACGACCTAAGAATGGGAGGAAAAATGATAACTAAATTCTTGAGCAACTTTAGCTCCGGAGAGTGCAGATGGCAGCTCCGGTATGAAGAACGGGTCATTAGAATAAATGTGAAGCGCGGCAGAAAAGCCCGAGTGATGGTTTAAGAAACGTAATATTTGAAGCTGGACATTAGTGGGTCGCAGGGTCAACAGATAAAGTTCTATTGGTGTGGAGAGTTGTCTCGGTCACTCAAACCTAATTAACTTACAAAATGTGCATCAACAAATTCTTCATATTATGATTGTCAGGTATTGTCAAATTAAATACGAGGTGTCAAATTAGGCTACAGAAAACATACATCGTAAACCTGAATTTACTAATGATAATTTTTTCAAAAATCAAGTGAAATAATATCTTCTATCGTAATTGAACTAAGATATTAATGAAACAATTTGTTAACAGTGACACTCGAATTATTATTTCCTACTTCAATCTGAGGCAAAAATTTCGGATAGCTGAACGCGATCACTACTCGATTTAAAATCATTTTTAGACAATGCCATTGAGTACAAAAGTACAATCATTTTTAACAAACTTCCCAACAGTATTTATGAATCTGCGCAAAGATTTGTTTCCGGGATTAAACTGGATATGTAATGCTGATACACGTGACTATCGACAGTTTTGCAGAGCTTTCTGAGGACTATTCTACTCCGATGCTGTGCGGAGGAAGAATTTTGAGACAATTCTCCTCAACAGACGAGCATTCTAGTTCAATAAACTGGGGAATTGTGAGTTACGTTCTTTACAAGGATATGAAATCCATACATACGCGTAGGACATACAAACACATATTATATATGGTTTAATATTTATAAGTACCTAGATACTGTTAGTTTTTATTCAACTTTTTTTCTTTCACGGTCCATTCAAATAATACAAAGTTTCTCAGAGCAAGTTCAACTTCCGTGTGAAATACCGTTGAGTCAAGCAAGTTGGTGCGGCTGGCACACCTACAGAAAAGTGCGTCATAACACACTCAGGAAAGTGTGTCATGATACATTAATGACCCACATTTGGGCGTCATTTTTGTGATACCATGTCACACTAGTTTGTCAAGAATACGATTGCATTGAATTTTTCCCTAATGTATGCATTGAAACGAACTAAACTATAAATATAAATTATGTAAAGTGTAATAAACGGTAGTTTTTATCATTCGGAGAGGTAGGGCTTAATTCGTGTAAAATATCGTAAAATTCCGGAATATAGCATCAAGATTTCGCAGTGTTCTCCGTTAGGATATGGATAAACAATTCCTCATCGATCCATAACTGGAGGTGAAGGAGGCGTTACGCATGCACGGTCTCTCTCTCCCACCCGCTAGCGGAAAGAAGTTTTGCTAAGCAGCAGGAATCATATGCCTCGCAAAACTTTAGCAAGAAAATATTCGAAGGCTCATTCAAGAGACTGAAGTCAGGCATAATAGAGAAGAAAGTTTGGCCGGGACGGGATATAGTGAGAAGTCTGTATCATTGAAACTTTGCATTGATTAGCAAGTGCTACTGAAAAGGCTCGAGAGGAAGCAAGTATTGGGAATGTGCTTCAAGAGGATATATGAATATTCCACAATGAACGGCTGTGGTAGGTAAACGACAGCAAAGAAATAAAAATTGTACCAATATCTTATCCATGGTATCATATTTGGAAAAGAATTCCAGGTTCCTGATGAATAACCATGAAAAGATAATAGCTGTACATGGTAAGATTCAATCAAAGAAAGAGGTACCTCCTGAATCCTGAAAAATATGGGTATGTTAACATGGGGAAGTTGGAGATAAAAAGTTTAAATCAGTGCGACTTGAAGTCCTCAATAATTCATAGGACGGCACACGAGAAAATTTTATGCAAATGAAAATTGCAGAATCGACTACGCCAAAAAAAATCATTCAGTCAGAAGAAATTCCCTCGCTACTCCAATTGGGGTCAGATAAAAATTGGCAATATTTCGACTATCGTGTTTGGTGCGGGAGGCTATTAGCGTCGCTTCATTGACATCGGAGGAAATAGCTCTTAAAAAATTGAATAATAGCACAATTGAACGGACATGCGTAGAATGTTCAGTAAAGTCGCCATATTTAATAGGAGTGAATGTTAGTTGGGAGCTAAATAATTTCGTACGATTCGAAACTGAATTTCCAAAGTCGGGTGAAAACTTTTGTATTTCTATCTATGGTCTAAAAGAATTCTCGTGAATTGGATCATTCATGAATTCATGCCGTGGGAATTACGAAACTCTCCTAAACAAGGGTTACGCTAAAGGGGGTACCCATTTTCGAATTTGTATAGTTACCAAACTAATAAAGCTAGCCGTTTTCTGAAAACACGGTTTTAAGCGTTTACTTTTTTGCACGTCGACGTGATCAGGCTAGAAAACTCGCCCCTTCCTGATGGCAACATCCACCCACATAAAAATGCTGAGCAAGGGATAACGACTATTCAAACAATTATTTTACTGCATCTCCCACGCCAGTTGAAGACACAGGTTGTCCTTCTCGGACTTGTAAACAGAACCAACTGCAGCACGCATCTCATCTCTGATGAGGTTTGTCAGCGGAGGCGCGGAAGAATTTGGTCACCCGGTCGACCCAGACCTCGGCAGATCAGAGGCGTCAGAGCGGGCACACACTGGGTCGCGCTGCAGTCGTGCATCAATCGATCGATAAACCAAAAAAATGGAAGCACAAACCATTAAGCATTTGCTGTCCCGGCGAGGACCATTACGAACAACACCGTAAAAATTGCACAATTGCAACAACCATTAAGAAACGCGAGGCAAAATTGCACAATTGCATTTTTGGAAGAAGTCGCAGTGCGGGGATATGAACCAA
>VOMN01019366.1:0-14621 GCA_014899125.1 Orchestia grillus
TGAGAATGACAAAAATGCTTCTTGTCGAGTTCCAGAAACTCAGGTGAAGGACAGTTTCTTCCAAGCTGGAGAAAGATTAACACCATTACCGTTTGGGTAACCGCGGCTTACGAACTCGCGATCTGGTAACATCATAACATTTCTGTCACTCACGGTATTTTTTTCTATTTCCGAGTTATGGAAAACATCTCTGTCGGAGCCCTAATTACAGTTCATTCTTCCGCTTCCGCCTTTGAGTTCTCGACGCTTCAATTTTCTGAGGTAAACGAAATGTCCCAAGCTGCGGACTGACAATAACAACTCGGCCACGTCTTCCGCTTCCAGAGACGAAAACTCGACACACTAACATATTATAATTACTGCTCAGTCAGCGACAGCTCGTCCCGGCTCGTGAAATCGACACTTTTCTAATTACAGTAATTAATATATTAATTCTGTACTCTGTTATCAATTACTTACCATTTTGTAATAGCCTATTTCGATTTCATTAGAAGTTCGACGTTAGGGAATTAACGCGATGTTTCTTGTAGTGAAGCCGGCCTGATCTGTCGTTGTTATTTCATCGGCCACAACAGGATAAACTTCGTGAGATAAATTTCTAGTTTTTATGAGTAGAATTACGTATTGTTCGTTGATTTTTTTGTCGATAAATAAGTAATTTAGAAAGGGTTAATCAAAATCTGCAGAGTAAAGGGTTTTAGTTTTAATTTTCAGTACAATGTATAATATTGAAAATTGGTTTAATTAGGGAAAAATTTCCTGGGTTATACATTACCATCGATGCACAATATTCGACTATGATTTATTATTAGGTTATTTTCAACAATTCGTTCTTCATTATTATCATATTGATAACGAAAAATTACTGCTTTTCAAAAACAGATCTGAGCAACCAGCTTCTCATGGGACTACTTCCCAATAGTTACTGATTGCCTCAGTGTTCGACAAGAAAAATTGAGAAAAATATAGCAGCTTCTCATGTTTTACAAAAACTTTTCATGCCTCACTATTCGAATTAAGAAATTGGAGAAGCTAAAGTAGCTCCTCATGTTACTTTTGTTTGCCCAAGTATGCGAAGGAAGAAGGTGGTTGAGCGCAGTCGTAAGCACGCCATGGGCTGGGTTGCACCTGCGCATGTGGTCGAGTTGCTACGGCGACACGTCCGACCGACCGGCCTGATCAATATGTGAACTCCCCTCTTGTACCCTCAGCCTCCCTCGGTGCTCCACTGGTGCTCCCCCTGATGCACCCCCCATTCCCCCCGCTCCCCTGTCTCCGTGGTTTCTGGGTCTCCCTCGTGCTGTATTGAGTCTTTCACTTCTGGATGGCGAGTTCTCATTGACGTTCCACCATTGCTGACTCCGCGGCGATTTTTGGCCTGTCTCAGCTCTATATTTTGCTTTCTATTTTCTACTTGTGCATGCATTGCTTCGTTCTTATTTCTTGTACCAGTTTTTCTGAAGTTTTACTGACTCTCCCGCGTCCGCTTCGTCAAAATTGAACCTAACGAACTATGCAAAAATTATAGATATAAGGAAAGCCTTAAACTTTGCTATTAAAATCCTGTTGATTTGCAGCATGGGCTTTAAAAGAGAGGGGCTACTAGGATAAATCTGAGCTTTATGAAGATTTGGTTTCCCCTTGGGCTACAAGGTGAGAGCAGAATTATCAGCGAGGAGCTCAACTGTACCAAACTTCTCAGAAAAGTCTGACGTCAGAATCGTGAAGTCTGAGCCCGCCGCGTCATTCAGGTATTGAGTCTGAGCCAGACGTCTGAACGATTGTGGAAAATTTGTTAAATGTTCTAGAACGTAATTTGTCACACAAACCTGAGACGACGCACATTTTAAATATAAAGAACCGCATGGGCGTCTGATCATCAAATAGAGTATTAAGAATAATAGTCACAGGCTGTTGGCCCACTAGCAACTCTAATAATTTTTTTATTTAAGCCACCCCATCCCCCCCCCATCATTCCTTAAGCCCCTAGCTGGAGCGAAAAATCAACCCATCCGGTGAGAAAAAGTGAAGGAAGCACATGTACAAAAAGAATGAAAATGATAATATACTCTGTTTCTAAAAATTAGGAAAGTTCCAAATTTGAAGTCAAAATAGAAATTAGAGCAGCGCAACCCAAAATATTGAAGTTTTTTACTTGAGCATCCAAGGCCTACAGAGAAGCTGCTGCTTCTGCAGCTCCGTTGCACACAGATGATTTATTTTCTGAAATTATCGACCATTAATGTGAAAGTTCAACCAATTACGAGAAACAGCGCTACTTAATGGGTTTCAAATCTCTGTCCAATTTCTGTATTTTGAGGTTGATTTGTTGCTCCGGTGGGTCTTAAATGCTTTTTTACAAGGGTATGCAACTTGATTTGTTGTTGAAGTTTTTCGACTGTGTATCTGTTGGTCTTGAGAGCTGGTTTTATAAAATTATTGTCTGGAGTTGATGTTTACAGTTTCAGAATCAGCGTTGAAAGTTTTCTAAGACACAGGAAAATACAATTTTCAGTACCACGATTTCTAACTAGCATTGCTGGTTTTGATGATAAAACAGTGGGCTCCAAAAGCAATATATTTTTTAAAATTTATATTGAAAATATAAAATATTTAACACGGAAATCGATGCTTTATCAGTTCATTCTAGTCGACCGATTGCTATGGAGATTTTTAATGACGAAATCGGAAAAATGGAAAAAAAACGTAGATTGTATCGGATGAGGCTGAGAACTCTACGGAATTTGAAACCAACATTTTATTACTTCTGTGGAAATTCGAGGAATCTTTTTCATTTTTGTCAGGCAGGGTGTTGCCTCACGTTAGACACCTCTTCAAGTAAAACTATCATTTCACTACATATCTTCTATTCTAACTAATTAATCCGCTGGGCAAAATTGATTAGGTCATTAATCAAAGCCTTGAGCAGTGAATTATTGGATGCTATGCTCGTATATCGGTGGTTGAATTTTAATTAGAGTTTTTCAACATGGTGAGTCATGTTGTTGACAGGATGAACTGTAAAGAATATCAAAATATGGTTCGATAAGTTCATGTGCATCTATGTCCCAAAATTATGAGCATTCTTTAGGGTATAGAAAATTTTAATATGGTTTATAAGATGAAATAAACAAAATAAATTTAATGTCACTTTGGCTTAGAGTCATCTTTTATTACGGCGACTTCATCTGAACCACAACTCCTGTCGTCATCTCTTTGTGACTCATGGCAACGAGCAACAGCAGCAGCTCCCAGTCCTCGACTCTCTCGATTGTGGCGTATCTTATCAAGGGAGATCTGTCATACCAACGAATAGAAGCTCCGTAAGATGAACGTCGGTGTGTCACCGTGCCTTTCTATGACATTTATGTTAAACAATGGATGGTAATTTCAGCTCTACTCTACTATTTCTATAAATTTGGCATAACATTATCATAAGCGCCAGACATAATTTTTGTATTTTCGTAGTCGCTATTAAATGTTACATTTCCCAGCTCTGCTATCGGCAAGCCAAGATCAACATGAAAGCTGCAGGCCTAGCAGTTGAGTGTGAGAAACAATGGCGTTTACCAGTGCGTGTTATTGCGCAAGATCGAAATGATATGATTTTGAAGTGTAATATACCTCATCAGACGTCTCTTACGTTAATTATGGTGACGCCAGCGTAATATTCTCTTTGGTTGTTTTTTTATTTTACTTCTGTGCGAGTCGTGAACATTTCGGGGCATAGTCTGACGATTTGAAAAGTTAGCAAAACGAGCTGAGTCTCTTAAATTTGACTAGCGCTCGTTTTTCTAATTTTCGAATTGCATGTCTCACGTCGGTTTATTACTGTGGGCGAGTGACTGTTTACAGTTTGGAAAGAAATCGTCTTCTACATTGTACATCTTTACGCTTATTCGTGATACTCTAAGCCATGTACCTTTCAAACGCTTGCTTCTAAACTTACCCTTGTTTTACTTGCGACCAACGACCATTCTAGCAATAGGCTGTCTTATGTTCCCGTAAATATGAACTTTCAAAAAAGCCAGAGGCTTCTTTGTGGGTTCATGTGGTAGTGGTTCAAGAAGCGATTATAAATTTTTCGCGGTTTCTCCATTGCAAAATCTGTAACGCAATGTTTGTGAATAATTTTTATTTCAACTTCTAGTCAATTCTAATATTTCTAGTATTTGCAGCATACTTTTGGATAATTTTGTCGCTCAATTATTTTTAATTTTTTTACAGCATATAATTGAATGGTTTCTAACATTTATGTTGAAATATCTTTTTACATCAGGTGCGTTTGATTTTTCAGATGGTTGAGAGAATTTCAAACAAGAAGAACAAAAACACCTTATATCCTAGCTTACCTATAATTCCTTGCTTCCTTTAATAAATATTCCGCAAGTGGCAATTTTCTGTTCTTCATTCTACTGCACCCTGGGAGAGATCGAGATCTGTTTGTACTGAAAGAATCACCAGCAACTGCGGATTTCATCAAACACCTGCTTTCTCTTGCATTAAATTCGATCTCAAAGGACTCATGGCGACATCAGCGGCTCCTGCAACCGAAATGAGTTCAGTGCTGACGCTTGTCAAGCCAAGGGACGAACCTGAGCCTAGGCGCCTTTTTCTCGCTAGATCCAAACTGAAGGCTTGTTCTCAAGCGTCAGCTTTGCTGGCCGGCTTTGCAATGGTGGCCATGGTAGAAATGGATCTGAAAGACGGACTACCCTTAGCACTGGTCGTGGCCTTCACCATTTGCACGCTATTCCTAATTTCTGTGCATTTGATGGCCTTGGTGGTCGCAACGTGTCTCGTGCCGTTAATGGACGCTGCTGTCGGCAATATCCGGCACAGGTCAGCGGCTAGAATAAAACTTCTCCTTCAAAATGGAACCTCAAGCTCTCCGAATCTGCTGGCGGAACACAAGAACTGCAAAGATGATTTCTCGCAACCTCATTTACTCATGGGGAAGTATGTTGACATGATCTGGATGTGGTCAACTGTATTTGGTTTCATCTTGTTCATGAGCGAAATCGGTCTGATCGTTTGGGTCCAGTTGTACCCTATTTCCCACAGCGCAGCATACGTTGCCACAAGCGTCCTTTGGATCGTATTCTTTCTATTACTCGCAGTGATTTACCAATTCTACCAACGGATGCTTGATATTCGGATTTAGAGGTAACGTTAAAGTACCATGAAATAGGCCGTAATTAATCGGATAATGGATTATATGTACTAATGGTATAATCCACTGATATAATTAAAATGGCTTTCACAACCGTGTAACTGCAGTGTAGAAGGACGTATCGTGGTTTTCACACCCACGAGGGAAGGCAGTTTTCCTTGAACGGTCAGTTTCTAGCGGGTGTGAAGTTTGTTAGCTCTGCTATTCTGTCCAATCGAATCTGAATTTGGGGTATGGTTCCTCGATAGCAAACTAATACATCATAGATTAATATATGTTGTTCTTATTATACCCCTGCCTGAAGATGAATCAATATAGTTATTTTTAGTCATCCATGCTCAAATTTTCAAAAATATGTTTTTAGATCCCCATATTTTGACACACATTTCAATCAGAGACGTTCTCTCGCTATTGCGTTCCTTCGGGTCGTGTGGGCCCTTCCTGACTATAAATTCCAAATCAATCTTTGCGAATCCCGGTTCACCGCAGAATCTTCAATCGGGATTCCCGGTGCACCAAATCCCGATTAGAATTGATTGGAGGAAATGTCATAAGTTCATACAGAGTCCGGTTAAGTAGTTTGATGCATTGTTGGTTTAATAAAAGGGAAAGAAAATAGACAGCGAACTAAGGTTCTTCATATTTAAAATGTATTTGCGTTGTGTTTTAATTGGTTTTGGGTGGAAAATTCTTACGCATTCATTATTTTTTCCCTTTTATTGAGCCAACAGATGCATCAGATCATTTTGTCACACCCTGTATGTTTGTCCAGCTCCGTGCCTGAAATGTTTCTTCTGCACAGCTTAACGGTCTCTGACTATCAAATGCTAGTTAATGTGTGGGCTCCATGGCGTATTGCTAGCATGATGGCCTCGTAACCGAGAGGACCCTGGTTCAAATCTCGGCTCAGCCATGTATAAATACGAAGTAAAATCGCTTACTCTAGTTATATAGAGAGTAAGCTTAGAATAATTTTGTAACTTCTATTTCAATTTGATATTTCCATGATGTATTTTACGCAATTTCAAAATTAATTTTAATCTCTCATAACATAGTTCTCCTATTAAAGTGACGAACCATGAATAGGATTGGAGAGAGCACATTCGGACTGCCTCCTCATAGCAACGCTCATCAAGAGACTTGGAATAATTCCCGGGCCATTAACACCAGTCAGAACAGTTGGTGTAATTGTACAGCGCTATGGCGTCCTTGTCACGTCAAAGGGACTTCTCAAGCGTCATTTTTGGCTGCTTTAATTGCATGGGCTGTTAACTGACAAGGACGTTAACATTACAAGGGCGTGTAATGGGGCGAGTGCGGAAGAAAAGGAAAAGCTGAAGCTGAAATTAAATCTCATTGCAAAAAGATGAAGTTTGTAGCATGCGCAGTGGTCGTCAAGTCACGTCAGACCGTGTAGGATTCTTGAAGAGTTTTATTATGAAAGTTTCATTAGTATATCTCCGTGTGATTGTGCTAAAATTTGGAAAAGGTAGGAAAGTTTTCCGCACCCAATTTTTATTGCAACTAGTGTGATCCCACAGTAGCAAAAACTTCAACATTCCCTAATGTGCAAGGGAAGTCTGCTGTAGAAAATTCTATTAAGTTTTCTGTTCTGTTATCCTATGGACATCATGCATACACCTTAGCCTTAACACTAACTGTAGTTAATCAGGATTCCTTTTGCTTATTTGGCATCCAGTAGAACTATAATGGTCCAATCGTGAATACGTACGCAGTGGACTGAATAAGAATATTTCGAGATAAACACCGAATAAAGCCTAATAACAATTTGCCCGAAGAAACAGGGTGAGATCGATATTTCTTTCATTAGTGAATCGTGTCAACTTGCCCTTTGAGGTCCGCAGCTGAGGTAAATGGGCTGAGCAACAAGTGGCTTTGTGCTGAGGAGAACCTCGTAACATTATCTGCAGACCGCCCGTCGGTGGAAGACTTCCGCCGCCACCAATTGTTCTGGCGTTTGGAGATGCGGCCAGTCTCTCACCTGTTGCATTAGAAGCTATGTTCGTTAGAACTGTCGTCTCACAAAACATGGCTTCTTTATCAACATTCGGAATACTTAACAGAAGAATAGCCAAACACCTTTTAATCGAATAGGAGATTAACCATGTGCAATTATTCCTTTCATATTTTTCAATTGAAAAAAATATCAAAGAACATATGGCAGTACTTATCAAATTTGTATAAATTTAAAAATTGGAGAAGCAACCGAATCAGTTCTATCGTTTTTAATAAAATAATTGAATATCGCTGTTTAAAATTGTAGTTGCTGTAACTATAGAAGGAAACGAATAATCTGAAATTCATAATGATTGTCCATCACGAATGCATATGTATTTGATAGAGCTGAAGTATTCACTCCAAAATTGCAGTCATTAAATCACTTTGCTACGATTATATAGTGTCGGTACGTTTAGCAGCTTTAGGAGCAACAACCTTGCACTTGAGCAGTTATTCAGATATTGGTATAAATTCGCATCATGCTCAATAGCTTAGAAACGATGTTCAACCGCCGATGGTATCCCTCTACAGTCGTTGTCTACGTCAGATTAATACGATATATATCAGCAGTCCAGAAACAAAAATCAGTCTTTTTCACGCTCCCAGCGATGTGAATCGCGTTTTATTACGAAAATAGCATCGTTGCAGGAAGCGTGCTAAGAACAGCCCAGTATTCCAGCAGCTGCAGCACTCCCTGAGTGGCGCGTCCGCCGGTGGGAGAGGCCGTCCTAGCAGACGACGACTCGATTCCAGCCCCTGCTGGCCCCGCTGCCCCCGACGGTGCCGCCAGCCCCGTTCCTCCGTTTCAAGTCTGCCTGCCGGCTTCCCAAGGCATTGGATAGCTTTCCTAGAATAACCGAGTCAGTTGGCACTTCTCGATGGTCTTGGGGGACATTAGAACTGAGCTGTGTTTACGTAATCGAATACAGCGACGCTTTTTGAAGCATGCTTCGGGTGGTGAGGAATTTGACATTTGTTGTCAGTCGTCAGACACTGAACTGAGTTGGAAGCCACTCCAGGTTTTCAAGCGTGATCATCCTATCAAATATTTTAAATTTTCTTATTTGTTAAACATTAGGAGTAGCGCCCTAGTGTAAAATTTTGCGGGATAAGTTTTTCTAAGCTCTTTTGCTAATGCAATTGTTCGCTTGAGCCGTTGCAAGTTAATTTTTCATGATATCGAGCTGATAAATAATTGCTAGTCGTAGTGGCGGTTTGTTACTCAATGAAATGCAGATTCAATAAGGATTCACTGAAATTATGTTTAAACTGCTCTAGCAATTTGTGGCAGCATTCCATCCTCTGGGCAAGCGAGTCAAGTAATTTCGGGCTAAAGAGTTTCACTTTCCAACATCCAATGAAAATATTGCAAATACACAGTACAGAGTGGCGAAAAGTTACTTTCGTTTCACAAAAGTAAATAGCGAAGAAACTATGAAGATGTTTAATTCATGAAAAATTTTTACTATAATATAATTTATATTTATGGAGGCAATGTACCTATTACATACTGCTATGATATGTCCCATTGTTCCAGTAGTTACATACTGCTATGG
Organism: Orchestia grillus; assembly: GCA_014899125.1. NCBI lineage: Eukaryota > Metazoa > Arthropoda > Malacostraca > Amphipoda > Talitridae > Orchestia > Orchestia grillus. Next base: position 8,749 of record VOMN01019366.1, read on the forward strand.
CACGTAGATCACTACATATTGCTCTTAAAACACATCATAAATATTATTCAAAAACTGGTACGCTATACTGAAGAGAAGCTAGCAAAAACTGTGAAACTTTCTTCCTGTTTAACGAATCTATAAACATCGGCCAAAGAAACTACGGTAGCATTTTGGTAAAACAAATTTCTTACAAACATTGCACAAAAGCAATAGCAAAATTCAAAGGAACGGGCTCCGCAGAATCTATGCTTAGAAATCATACTTCCTTATTTTCTGAACATGTTGATGGTGATTTAATGACTACGATTACAGCACTGAAGAAGGATGACACAAAATTATTTTCTACTTTTGAATGCAATTTAGTCATTCAAAAAGTTTATTTTAAAAAATGCGTTACCATCACGAAGTGTTTTTGGAAGTGTAATCGAAAAGTATCAACTCCATTTTTTCCTCTCAAAATCAGATCATGAATTCTTCAGAAAATCTGGAAGTTGGGAAGCTATTGATTGCAGCAGCACCAGTCTAATTGGTTGCGTGCATCGTCCACGAGCTCCCTGAACATTGTTCAGAATTCTAAGGACAGAACTTCCCGGATTTGCGATGTGGATAGGCCTGTGGCAATGCCAAGACAGAAGTATTCTCAGCTACAACCTCGCCATGCAAATTTCAAACTGAAGTGCTTAAAAGTGCAATTTCTTTGTAAAACATAGCATAGATCCCTTTGAGAAGTCGAATTAATGTTTTTCATAATTTGTTTCAAATGCCAACCTTTTCCAACTTAATCAATTTAAAAACCTTCGGGATTTAGACTTCTTCAAAATGTTCGATGCCCCATAAAATTCAAGAGTGTAGGTGTGGGTAGACACGTGTGAAGGATCTCCACCTAGTTATAAGCAAGATTATTGAAGACGTTTACGAAATGAAATACGGTTTCCAAATACAGGTTGCCTGAGTCAGTATTCTCTACCTGGAGAGTTTCTCCTTCAGATTTTGAGCTGCCGGTGCATTTCCAGTCAATTTAACTGAAACGCTGACAAAACGAATATCACGAAGTTAACACCTGCCCTGCAACACGAACACGCTCCTCAATATACTGGACGACAAGTTCTAGACATTTTTTTCCAAAGTTGACAAGCAGATCTAAAGCATAGTTTAATAATGACACAACCCCCCTAAATAGTGTTCAGTCACGTCAGGCACAGTCATGATTTTAAGCATAGTGAAGTATCGGTGAAAATTCTCGTCGAATTAGGTCTTGGAAAAGCAAGTGTTGACTCAGGCACTGAGCGCGAACCCCGGAAAGGCCGGTGAAGCCATAGCTGGGATGACGCTCTCAAGTTGCGCGTTTGTGACGATGCGCCTGCGCAGGCCGGCGTGCGCATGCTCGCTGTGCCCTGCCCGCAACGCGCACAACTGCGCATGACAGTACACCGCGCGTAGTGGCCGGTCAAAGCCACTGCGCATGCGCCACTTTGGTGGAGCTTGAGGCCGTTGTGTTCACAAAACTACTTGAAATTTTCTTGCCGGTGTCCTAAGCTTCGAACAAAACGACGACGTCAATATTTGCGAAAACGTTTACTCGGTTGGACTAAAAATGAATGAATACATCATACAGCTTAGGTCTAAGCATATCAAAGCTTAGATCTCGTGAAAGTCGTAAATATTGGGTACATTTTGTGAATAGTACGTTGGGCCTGAAGCTCTGCCTCGATCAATACCGCAGCTCTCACCAACCCAGCGGGGGTAGAAGACCCGACGGAGGTGAGGGTGCGCGAGGGAAATTTGAGGGTACGTCTGTCCGACTAGGGCGGCACGTCTAGCCCCACTGCTGACACGGCTACTCTTCACGCGGCTAGCTGCAGGGCCTGGCCTTCAGGGACACCAAACTAAGGAAGAATAAAAGAGGGACTGGCAGATCCATTAGGTTTAGGATTAGGTTTCAGAGAGTGCATGAGAAGTGAAAAAACGTGTTCCATCGTAGTTCACTTCACTTTGTAGAAAGTGTGAGTTGAAAGGGATTATAGTCGCTTCTTGTTCGTTTAACGACTCTTTTGAAAGTAGGTTACATAAGCAAAAAGCAGAATTCATTGTGTGGAAATATTTGGTCGAAATTTAAGCCTGTAAAATTATGAAAGGAAGCAAGAAAATTGAGATGCCTTCTCTTTCCAGCACTTCTCTCCTAAATCAGCTACTGGGCCGCAGGAATGTGGTAGTGAACAAATAATGTACGGAAATGTGATAATATCAAGCGAAATCACTAGACAGAAGTCCAAAAATGAGAATGAGTCCAAACTAGAACTAGACGACCAGACGGTGGTCGCAGACACACATCAGCAGGGCTGACTACTTTAGCGTAGAAATATGAACTTAATCAAAGCGAGGTAGTACTATAACAGACAATCTTTGCCCTACTAATATTAGTACTATTAAGGTTAGGAATCTCACTTCATTAATTGATTTACTGATGCAGCATATCAGCCTTCAAATTTTGCTCAATACGCACGATAAAATAAACCATTGACAATGAGTTATTTTCAACTATTCCTCTTTCAACTCGACTAGTGACTCAACATGCCAAGTGATGCATGTTGAGTCACTAGTCGATATATTGAGTGGGGGCAGATCAACTAGCCGCGACAAAAACGAAACGGACAAGAAATCAACTGATGATGTAATTCGTAGACCATCACTCATCGTTTTACCGAGTATCATTTTTAGAGTGGAGTAACGCAATCGAATTAACACGTGACTGAAACAAACTGAGACTACTGTCGTCAAAACTGTCGTTCGAACGGTCGTTGAAACGCTGGACAGAAGGAAAAGGCCGATCTGTATAGATAAGTTGTAAGCCTATAAACATACTGTGAAGCGCTTTTTCTAGATTCTTCGGAATGATCAACGACATCGAAATTCGTACGGATAAAATACCACAGCTTATCAGACAAACTTATCCAATTGATCCTGTAATATCATTATGCAGAATGCATATTTTTAGATATTTTTGACATTCCAGAGACGGATAGAATGCGTTTGTTGTAAATATTATAGATGATGTGTAAAATGTCGGAAACAAAGTTGTAACGCCTCTACCGTGGAAGCATTGTATTCGATTAAAGTACATTCAGTATATATATATAAGCACAAGTAAATTTTATCAAACTGGTTCCTGGCTTTTATTTCGACTTATTTTGTTAGTGATTACTTAAAAAAACCCGCTTTCGAGAGAGGTTCACTCATTTGTAGGCCTTTAACAACACGCAGGTAAAATACATACATTTCCAATTTCGTTTCTGGATATTTTTTCAATTTCACTGGGCTCTTCAGGAGTACAACACCGTACTAGCTCTCGTAGCTCAGGATAGTCGTAGGACGCGCAGATAGTTGGCGTCTCGAGATGTATTGATTTTTGCAGGACTCTGCTACAGCCGAGGTCAAAGTTTCAAACAAAACGTGCGAGTATAATGGTGCTAGAGAATATGTTATAGCCTTTTAAAATCATATGTACACTCTGTCAAAACGGTTCATCTCGTATACTGAAAGAAACTGCATGGGTTTTGTGTGTAAGATACGATCTTTTAATACTTCACAGCCGACCCAATCCTGATCTACCAACACTGATCAGAATTGGATTATTTGTTATTCTTAAGCAGATATTTCCAAAATTAAGGGTTCAAGTACTTACTCACAACTTCACTCTCATGACATTTTAAAACTGTGCAAAATCCACGTTCGCTGAAACCTTTTCGGCCTCTCCCAGTAATGTACATACCTTATTCATGCACATTATGAAAAATATGCTGTCCGTCAAAATTTATTGCAGCTTAAAACCCTCGCTCAAGCGACCTAGTTCGATATGAGATTCATCATTGTTCCTTGACTTCAAGGACGTCTATTAGCGCCCACTTGGCCTCGATGTGAAGGATTATACAATCAGGATCCATGACCTCGAAGCTCGATAATCTTTTCCAGGCCAAACCAGGACACCATTGACTGCTCGACGTCGTTTGTTCCGAGGGCAAGCCTCGTTAGAGGGCTTAGACAACGAGCGTTTCGTTATCTTGAGTTCGGTCCGCAGTGACCTCGACACGCCAAATTTAAGGCACCGCTGTGCAGCAGTCCGTGATCCGCAGTTTAGGCTGCGGGTGTGGCTGCGCCGGCAATTTGGTCCAGGGTTTTTAAAGAGTTCTCCTGTAAAAATGAGGGACTCATTCGCCCGGCTTCAAATATATTGCACTTACCATCACATGGGCGATAACCATGTGGTATTATAGAGGCAGCTCGTTGTTGTTTGAATATGAATTTAATCCTAAACTCCATATCCTATTAAATGTGATGCAATTAATTTACTCGAGGATTTAGCCTTTAATTAATTAATATGCTCACAAAAATTAACATTTTTCTCCCTTTGATCGCGCAGGATTCTATGAGATCTGAGACTTTCTTTCTTTCAGGCTGTGAAAACTTAACAGGAACAGTTAGCGTGATGACCCTCGTAATAGAAATATTTCAGTACATGTATTCCACAAATAAATTGTTTTGTATCTTTAATTGTTATTCCTTGTCCTTAAAAATAAATTACGAAGGTACAGTTAAAACAAAATGTACAGAAATTCATTTGCACTTACATATAACATCATCTTGAACATTCGGTGCTGTAGCGCTCTGTTCCAACACAAGACTATATGCAGGAGGTTGTGATGAAACAAATGTCCGATTTCCTCGAATAAAATTTCGCATCTCATTTGTTATATACGTACCTTTTATTTCCGTCCATTTTCAGACTATGCTGCTGCTTTTCAAGAATGTACCCCGCTCCGATCTTACGCGATTGAAAAATCAGGCTAGATATCTTTCACAATGTGAGTTTACTTTGTGAAGCGCCCTTCGGTTTCACCTATTACTAAAGAAGAGATTTGGGTCATTCTTCAGCACGATGCTCGTTTTCATATAACTCGATTCACCAAAAACCACCGCCTAAGAACCACTAAATAATTTGGGTGATCTTCGGCTTAATTTATGAAGTATATTGCTTATAGACACAGAAAAATTTTACAAGTGCTGCACTTTATGATCGTTGACGAAATGACCTCTTACAGAGTAATAGAAACCACGTTCTTTATTAGATATTCTCAGAGTCACAGAGTTTCTCATCGTTCGTAGAAGCTCTAAAGTCAAACATTAGTTTCATACCAACATGATATTTTAGTAGCGACATTCGACATATATTGACGACTTATATTTAGCGCACTTATTCAGGAAATAGCAAGTGATGCCATTTGGACATCGAGACGGTATAAAGACATACGTTGCAATTGCCATCGTTGATTGGTGGGGTAAACGGGTGAATGCGTTTCAGCACTTTCACGAATATTTTGAGAAGACAGTTTTACAATGCGCGACATGTGCATGCTTTTGCGTAGGGCATGGATGCTTTATGAAAATTTCCACACAGCACGTCCATAACTGAAGGCTAGCTGCACGTAGGCGCCCGGTGCGGAAGTTGCGCTAGTGTTCGTGTCAGATAAGATATGCTCCTTATCTCTCTCCGACTACAGCTCTAGTTCGCCCCTGCTCAGCTCTCTAATACGTGCAGTCAAATTGTGGTTTCTCCGGCTAACTCAGTATTTTATTCTCTGCTACGCCCTGTGCTAGATGTAACCTCAATTTTGGAGTATTGCATGTCATATAATTTTTTATTTCTCCCACGGCATGACCCTTTGATGCACTTATGCCTAGAGCAAGTTCAGCTTGAAGTTGAAAAATTTTGGTTTCTGAGCATTATGCATTTTGATCCTCAGGCATAGTGACCCACTATTTTATCGCAACTTCACTTTTTTATGAACATTTAGAGAACATACAGTGGGTCAAATAAGTATTCGTAACGTTCGAGA
>VOMN01019372.1:0-11865 GCA_014899125.1 Orchestia grillus
GCTGGCCGGTGTGGTGGGAGCTGGCCGGTGTGGTGGGAGCGTGGCTGTGCTGGGGTCAGCAGGAGTGAGAGGGGTTACATGCTATCGCAATCCCACAACGCATATTGCTTTTTGTACTAAGGTCCTGAGAAGTTGAGAGCGAGCTGGTTTACTGGGAGCTGTCGTTCTTACACAACTATTGACATCTTGTAACACTTCCACAACTATTGACATCTTGTTACACCGGCACAACTATTGACACCTTGTTACACTTTTGGGTTTTTTGCAACTATCTTCATTTGAACTATTCATGTAAGGTCTAACGGGACACTTGAGATTAGGGAGGATTGTTCCAGTTTCCATGTTTTCGATTTATTTCCCTCAAAAATTTAATTTAACTCGGTAAGCCGAGTTCCATCAAAAAAAATTTGACCAACTAGGTTCCGATACAAATTGTTTTTCGTTCCTTGCCCTTTTGCCCCCGCGTTTGTTGAGTGTAAATTGGTAAATGCGTTGCCATTGTGGGCAGTTGACGCCCGGCTCGAGTCTGCCGCCGCCCTGCTCCCTCAAGCGCAAGATCCTCATCAAGAACAAAAAGAAGCACAGGGCGCACAAGAAGAAGGAGGGCGGCATGTTGGGACCGGAGGGCAGCAACGTTGGGGTCGGGCTGGGGGTCGCCCTCGGAATGGGGGTAGGGGTCGGCGAGTCGCAGTTCCACGTCGANTCGCTGTGAGACGGTCTCGGGCTTCACATTATTTGTCCTCTGCTGGAGATTTTATAGGCACAAAAATTTGTTCAATGGAGTCTAAAATTTCTGAGTTTGAAGTGCATAATTCTCACCCCGCTGTCGATTGCACTGGGAAATCTAAATTTGCTTTGAAGCTCTGAAGGCAGCGAGACGGACACGCTCGGGGCGCCGCTGCCAGGGCGACAGAGGCAGAGAATTGGAGCTCGTGGCACCACTGCAGTGTGCGCGTGCCCGAGTTGGGGATCGAAACGGGCTCGAAGTTCATGCCCAAAGTTCATGCCCAAAGTTCATGCCCAAAGTTCATACCCAAAATTCGTGCTTGAAGTTCATGCTCGAAGTTCATACCCAAAGTTCATACCCAAAGTTCGTGCTTGACCATGCTCAAAGTTTATGCACAAAGTTAGTGCTCGAAGTTAGTGCTCGAAGTTCATGCTCAAAGTTCGTACTCGAAGTTCATGCTCAAAGTTCATGCTCAAAGTTCGTACTCAAAGTTTATGCACAAAGTTCGTACTCAAAGTTTATGCACAAAGTTCGTGCTCGAAGTTCATGCTCAAAGCTTAGAAAAAGTTACTCTCCGTCCACGCATTAGGTGAGGGTAATGAAATTCGTCTGCTATAATATCTAGGCCGCGAAAAATGATCAGCTAATTGAAATTAATAATCGGACTAGCAAATCCATAAATCAGGAGCAGAATTAGCGTCTGGGAGCATGAACTCTAATTCTGTGTCCATTTTTAAACACGCAATCTATGGCTTTCTTGGCGAATATTTTATTGAATTCGCGAATTTAAGGAAAAATGAATGTTGATATTCTGTTGCGATCTTGTATGTCATAAACATAGGTTAGGTAGTGATGCCTTAGATTCATATTTGGAAATGATTGAGATTCCACCCTTGTTTGGAAGGAGCTAGTTGTGGAATGTAACACACTTGTGTGCCACCCACGAAAGGGTCTGGGAGGACGTCTCTGGGGACCAGCGCTCCTCGAGAGCGATGATAACATCACCCCGACTCGCAGGCCTTGCCAAATTGTGTCTGTCCTCGTCAGTTTTATTTGGAGAAGCGGCGTTAACCTTAGATGCCCGCCGCGCAATGAGTGGTCCACGTGAGAGGAACTTTTGGTTTATTTTTTTGATCGGTGAAGGAAACTTGCCGTTTTCCGTCTTTTTTTCTCGCCCATAAGCCGTTTCATGAGTGACGTGCCGTAGAACCTGCCTCCTGTGAGGGTGTGTACGAATTTTTATCCATGCAATATTACGTGCTTCATTGTTCAATTTTCCGAGCGTGATGATAGGGATGAGAATGGCACTACTATGNGACGTGGTGCGCCCCCCGCTGCAGAAGGCGGCGTCCCACGACAGCTCCGAGGGCGACCGTGACGACGCCAACGGTGAGCAGGGCGGCAGGGCACCTCCGTCCCCAGCAGGCCCGTCGCCGGCACTTCTTTACGACGGAATCTTTAAAAAATCAGAAATGACCGTTGGTAATTGCATTTCATTTCTCTATTTTTTTTAATTCTTGCTTATAGTTTACATCGTCTCCTATTAATTAACTAAAATCATAACATTACGCACTAGTAGATGTATTTTGATTTTTCTTTATACGATCTTGGGAATTTTTTGTAGAACTCGACTCTGAATGACTACGTCGCTTGAAATTGCAAAATTCTGTTAATTGAAACTGGTCTGCTTTACTTGCATTTTTACGCGTTGTAAAATTAGGCTTCTCACTGATGATGGTTTGTGATTTTTTTGCGTAATGACGAGCGTAAAAAGACATCTGGATACTGGCTCCCGAGCAGGAAATATTTTAGCTTCATTGTTCGTATGTGTTCGTTCTGTGTAATTGGTCATGTAACTTGGAAACGTTCAAAGTGGCCACATTAAAGCGATGCGTGAGAATCATGATTAAAATACTTGGTATTCCACGCGCCTCCATGCTTTCGATTCTGCCAGAAGCTACCAAGAAAACTTTAATTTCAAAATCGGGAAAAAAATTTCCACGAGCTTTTTGCTTTTCGCAATCTCTATCATTCTGTCGTGTAGTCTGTCGGGAAGCAGTTGGTTCACCTGCTGCTTGTAACCATAATATTTTCTTTATAATTTTTTCGTCCGAATACAGCGTCTTATAAAGACCGTTCTGCTAATTTCTGAAATTCTTTGCCTGGTGCTTAACTTTGCCTTTTCTTTGCTTGTGATTGAGTTGATTGCGTACTAGTTTTCGATGCTTTAATTAATACACTTAATCCTAGTCTTTCAACTCTCAAACTTCTTTTTGCTACCTAGTTAACAGCTCGTCGATCTATTGAGACCTTTCGTTGTAACTCAGAAATCGAAATGGTTTTCACTGATAACGTCTTTCGATCGCCAGCCTTTCCTCATCTGAATATTCGGACGTTGGGTGAGATACTTTCCAGTAGCGAGTTCGGTTGTGTTCACAATGAGCTGCAAACCAAACCTTCCTCTCGATGACTCCGACCTCTCGTTCATTACGCCTCCTCGTGAGGAATTGTTAACGCCTCTTGCACAGTTCTCCTGCCTTGCTAGCTCGCGTACTCCTGCGCCATCTTCTGCTAACCTTACCTCACTTCAGCTACTTGCCTTGTTTGAATTTTCATTTATAACGTAAGAACTAAATGATATTATAGGACAGAGAATTTCATTGCTTCAAAGCAAAATGAAAGGCCTTGCAGTCACATGAAAATGAACGAGGGTTTGCTGTTGGTGGCGTCATCGAATTTACGGCGTCGTTGTCACGTAATTTGAGGAATGGCGACAGCTGTACGGAGAGGCCGCCGTTGGTAGCTCACTCTGAATGCGACCTTAGACATGAGAGTTTTCATCATGCTGTGGTGCAGTAGTGCTGAGCCTGCGGTGTTGTGGTGGTGCTGTGGTGCAGTAGTGCTGAGCCTGCGGTGTTGTGGTGGTGCTGTGGTGCAGTGTGTGATGCTGTGGTGGTGAATTGTGTCCTGCTGTGGTGCTGTGGTGGTGGATGGTGTCCTGCTGTGGTGCTGTGGTGGAGGATGGTGTCCTGCTGTGGTGCTGTGGTGGTGGATGGAGTCCTGCTGTGGTGCAGTGTGTGCTGCTGTGGTGTGTGTGCCGGACGTAGCTCCCCAGCTTCTCGCTAGCGTCTTCACTCGATGTCGTAAGCATGTCTCTAGGAGCTAGTAGTTAGGCTTGCCTCGGCCATAGACTGTTCTCTGTTTTCATTCAGCTCTGTTGGCCTGCGTTATGAGGGAACGATTATAAGGAAGTTATTCGGCACGGTGATTATCACGTGTACAGTAGTTACATAAGTCATCTTGACTGAGGCTAAGTAAAAATAGTATTGATGTTAGTTACAATGGTCTATAATTTTTCTATGTATATAGCACTCACTTGAGTAGTGTGAAATCTTCTGTAATGCTTCAAAACGCAAAGTTACGCAGCATTCTAGTTGCGCCAAACACTACGCCCTTCTCATTTAAATATGAACACTTGGTGTTCCGCTCGAATTGCGGCAACTCGCCACACTCGCCACTCCCCTCCCTGCGTAGCGGCAACTCGCCACACTCGCCACTCCACTCCCTGCGTAGCGGCAACTCGCCACTCCACTCCCTGCGTAGCGGCAACTCGCCACACTCGCCACTTCAGTTAGAGCTTAATGAATTGTGCGAGTGAACTGAATAGAAAGCTTCTAAAACGTCTCCATCACCGGCTATCAATTTGAACAGAGAATAGACCTCGACCAGAGGTCCCTCGGTTTCAGTTCAAAAATAACGTTGGATAACTTCCCGGTATTAGTTGTGAAATTTAATCGTCATCATCAACGCTTTGTAGGTGTTGCTCATTTTTTTCTTCTCAGACTCTGTAGTTTATTCAATTTTTAGATGTCTTACTGTTGGCAGAATGAAAACTAGTTTCTGTCGTGGAGCACCAATAAGTAGCTTTGTTTTTCATTTTCCTTAATATAGAATTTTAGTTTATCTACTTTGTCTTCGAATTGCACTAAGTAGAGTCAATTAATTTGCTTATCTTTATTAACTATTCATGTAGTGCAAATAGCTGGCTGTGCCGGAATGGTTGCTGTAAGGTTGCATCTCGGAACTATGGATGCCCGCCCTATTATTTACATCAGGGTGTGGCCGTCGATGCAGTAAGTTCAACGCAGAATCCATCGCTTTTCACTGCGGCAGTATACTTGAAAAGTCTCAAAATTCTTTCTTTACGACAAAGAAACTTTTTCCCAAAAATACTTGTGCAAGCGGACATAATATAAATTGTACTTCTACCTAACACCGAAAGTATTGTAGTCATCGAACCGACGCTCTTTCTAAATCGACGCTGGTGATCTGGCGTTCAGGGCCACTCCCATTAGATTGAAGTTCGAGGTACCAGATTTCATTTAGCATTTGGCAAACACGACTTGCCCTCGACATTTAGCATTTGGCAAACACGACTTGCCCTCGACATTTAGCATGGAGCAAAGCACGAATTTAAACTGGTACATAACACAACATTTATAATGGAATTAAACACGACATTTGAAGTGGATCAAAACACACATTTGAAGTCGAATAAAATTCTAAATCTAAAATTCATCTATTTAGGTGTGGCGTACTGCCACCCGGCCCCTGGTGTGGCGTACTGCCACATGGCTTCCTACATCTCGGCCTTAACCCACCACCGCCCGACGGCGCCGCGCCAACCATCGCGTGTCAGAACTCGAGTACAAGTCCCAAAGCAGCACAAGTTCTGATTTTAGAAACCAACTTATTACGTTATGAATGATGTCTGTAAATAACAGCAAAGTTAAGTCCAACAGAAGGTTTAACAGTAATGTATCTTCACATCTGTTACTCTTTTATAGAACTTTTACATCATGACGGCTTGTTCTGATGAACGTTTATCTCAGCCGGAGGTGAAAAAGAGGAATATTTTTTGTAGGACTATTCTCCTGAGGAATTTTTCCTCATGAGCTAGCGTGTGTTTGCATTTGAAAATGTTCAAGTTTATCTTCAGTAGAGTTCCGTTACTGTGTGCGGTGCAGGCGAAGGAGACGCCATCGAGAGCTCCAGCAGCGACGACGACGAGGAGTCGACCTTGTCCCCTGAGGACAGGCGCCACCAGTCCAAGGAGGTGCGGTGCCGCCCTTACTTTCTTGTCGGTGTTCTTTTCACATCCTGAGAGTGTATATCCTTCTTGTGTATATTCTCTTGTATGTTAATATATTACGTGTTTTATTTTCTTCTGTGTACATATTGTTCATATTACGGACGTGCATTGGACTTACTCCAGGATACTTCTAGCGAGGAGGTGGAGGCGGGGGCCGAAATATCTGAGCTGGTCAACTACATCCAGCCAGTCCACTTCCACTCCTTCGAGGTGTCTGAAAGTGAGTGGTGCAGAGCACTCCTTGGGAGTGAGTGGTGCAGAGCACTCCTTGGGAGTGAGTGGTGCAGAGCACTCCTTGGGAGTGAGTGGTGCAGAGCACTCCATGGAAGTGAGTGGTGCAGAGCACTCCATGGGAGTGAGTGGTGCAGAGCACTCCATGGACTATGTTAGACGCTGGTTCTTTCGTCAGAGGAAGCGTATATTCAAATTAGGCTTTAGAATGTTTGTGTTGAGGGCATGTTTTGAATTCATTTAAAGGCGCCTTGAAACCGTTGCCTTCTCGCATGTGCACCTGTACAAATGGGGAAGTGTATTCGCCGAGCTCAGAAGATTTTAATAGTGAATGATTTCCCCAGAAGTTTACTTGCTTTTTAAAACCAACTCGAAATAGATCAATAATCATAAATTTAAAAAGTAACGTGTGTAAATTTGTTATTTCTCGATTTTATTGTATCATTCGTTTTCCCTCTGTATCTCTATGCATCATAAAAACAAACACTACCGACAAGATAATTATTCTTATTTTTCTGATCCTACTGCACGTACTCTCCTTCTTTGTGATTCGTCAGCAACACTTCACAATCTAAGTCGAAATTTGTCTCCAAATTTTCCTTTAAATTCCTGCTGTCCCCTACAACTTCACACCGATAAATAGTTACATTTACTGTTAGGTAAATGCCCCACAAATACAATAGTTAAACTATCACGCAATAGTGTCTTCATGTGCCTGCAGCCATTGTACTCGAAAGTGCGTGCAGAGACAGTGTGAACTGTTCTGATGCAGTATTTCCCATCACTTTATATCTCTGAACGTCACTTCACCGTAAAAACTCAAACTATCGATTCTACGACAATTGCTGTATTATCTGCATTAAAGCTATAGTTCGCGAGCAATACACTAGCGTATACAGAAATGTGGGTGTAAGACAGTCTGAGTCAGGTTCGCTCAACTTAACTAAAGAGACCTTTAAACAGCGAGAGAAGTTCATATTTTCAAGGTGTTTCACTTTTTTGACTAGGTTGTCGATATTTGAATCACTTTAATTTTTTGCGCAGAGCGCAACAAAAGCTACGAGATGTCTTCGTTCGTGGAAACTCAGGCGCTCAACCTGCTGAAGGAGAACCCAGTCGAGTTCGTGAACTACAACAAGCGGCAGCTGGCGCGAGTGTACCCTCGGGGCACCAGGGTGGACTCCTCCAACTTCCTCCCTCATCAGTTCTGGAACGCGGGCTGCCAGCTCGTGGCCCTCAACTACCAGACTCTTGGTGAGCTAGGCCCCACCGCGGGGACACGGAGAGCCAAAGTCGGGGTATGGAGGGCCACAGCTGCGTAGCATAGATGCAACGGATGTTTCCAATAATTGGAGGGCCACAGCTGCGTAGCATAGATGCAACGGATGTTTCCAATAACTGGCACCTAGAAACTGGAAGTTACCATAGAATGACCCCTACGTTCTACATTTTGTTGCGTGATGATTGATCGAGATGATTTTTCAGTCATTGTTATGACTGTGAGGGGAATAATAGAACAATATTCGTGAGTGATTGTGTTCATGTCACACGGAATAGTTTTAATTATACGTCAAGCTACGCATGAACAAAGGGTTTCATCGTTTCAAACGTAAAATTAGCTCCACTCATATGTCTTTAGTGCTTTCTACTTGTAATTTTGGTCGAATACGTGTTCAGCAAAAAAATAGACGATTGCTTTCGTCTATCAGGAAAGTATATTGACAGTGATTTGAAGCTAAGATGAAGTCAACAGTTTGTGGGGGGTTTGATGAGCAGTAAGGAGTCGTTAAAATGTGTAAAATTCCGATCATCCGAATGAGAATCACATAATTAGAAGAAGCTATCGATAATATCTGTAAGACGGACTCCATTGCATTCTCATTACTCGATGAAGCTTTATCTTCCTCGAGCTCCTTTTTCGATAGCCTTAATGCGTGGTCATAAGGACTTGAGCCCCTCCTGACGACCGCCCTCCGTCGCACGACTTCCTCAGACCTTAATACTTAATACAAACCTTAATACAAACCTTAATACAGCTCATTTTCTGCACCCTGACAATTCACATGTTACTCGAAGTAAAGCTCCCGAGTCTCGCAATGTATTCAAGAATTTCATATTTTCGTTGACCATGTAGCAAGTATACAAGCTCTGTTGTCAAGAGCACACTTCCACTGAAAAAAAAGTCCTCTACATTTCCGTGGCTACCTCGACATTAGGTAGGCATTCCTCATCAGTCAAAAAATACTAGCAAACCTGTCAAATACGATGCCCAACACATCGAGAGGCAAATCTTGACTGCAGTTAGGCGAGTCCGACTTGGGCTCGAGGTTTGTGTCGACCTCTGTGGCTGTGGTGGCGCGTAAAGTATCATAGAATGAAACGATTGAGGCACAGTACTTATCTTGTTGTATTGTATTTAGTTATTGTTATTTCCTTTAGTATTCTGCACTATTTTGCTTTGAACTCGCGAATTCGGACCGCGCTGTTGGGATTGGTAAGGTTGGTAATCATTAAATTTAGATTGTAGCTCATTGCCCCATTTCGAAAACCAATAGCAATAACACGAGGCTTAGTGGCGTACACTTTTTCTAGCCTGTTTACTTTCCAGTCTATATAACGGTAGACGCAAGCGCACTTATGCAAATTAAACTCGCTTTTTCGATCTTCGCTCCTATCCTTTACGATCCTTTAAGGGGACATGGAATAGGCAATAGGGTTAGGTTGGGGTTTGTCTGTCGTATGTGATGGGGACTGGAGTCCCAAGGGTGGCACTCTTGGAACACCATCTACGATAGCCCTTCGGGTTTTATGTCTTTCGTGCCTGCTTGGCTTTCAATTTTCACACTTCCATCTCAACCTTCTCTTTATTTTTTCTACTTCTTTATTCACAACTTGCTGTTTCTAGGGAGAGAGGATCCTGATTGGCAAGCCACCGTGTGCATAGATTCCCCATTCTCTATCGTCCATGCAAAATGGTTCTTCCTTTTCGCTCTTTTTGGGTCACATTTAAAGTTTATAGTGAACTTTGAACTAAATAATAATCTAATCTAATTTAATCTAATTTGGTTACCATTGCAGATCTTTCTATGCAGCTCAACATTGGTTTGTTTGAATTCAATAATCGCTCGGGATTCCTGCTGAAGCCTGACTTCATGATTCGTCCCGACCGTCGCTTCGACCCTTTCGCTGAGAGCACCGTGGACGGCATCATTGCTGGCACAGTGTCTGTTAAGGTCAGTGTTTGTGCAGCATCATTGCTGGCAGTGTCTGTTAAGGTCAGTGTTTGTGCAGCATCATTGCTGGCACAGTGTCTGTGAGGGTCAGTGTTTGTGCAGCATCATTGCTGGCACAGTGTCTGTGACGGTCAGCCCTTGGAAGATGGAGCCGCCAAAAGCATTATCTGTACTAGTCGTACATTCTCTTGCCTTTTGACTCGATCAAAGATGTTATGTTTGTTCATGAGCCGACTGTGATGAGATCCCCGACCAGAAAACGTGATATGCTGAACCTATCTGTCGTCAGTTTGTATCTTCGTACTTTCAGGTGCGTAATTGTTGTTTTTTATTTTCTCACAACGATTCTTTGGCGTTTATTTATCGATGATTGTGTCTTTAGGTCATTTCTGGCCAGTTCCTGAGCGAGAAGCGAGCAGGCTGCTACGTCGAGGTCGAAATGTACGGACTGCCAGCAGACACCGTGCGCAAGCGCTTCAAGACCAAGACGGTGCCCAACAACGCCATCAATCCGGTGTGGGATGAGGATCCATTTGTCTTCAAAAAGGTATTATATTTAACAGCAAGTATCTACAATACTTATATTTGGCGTGTAATTAATAGTGGCTTATCAGAAAAACTTTATATTAGCCTTACTCAACAATTGCACCCGACTTCGTACATAACCAGAAATATTTTTATTGTCATTAAAAACGTCCTACGTGATACATGTTACATGCTTAATGTTGTTGAACAAGCAACAAGTAAAAAATTTGTTGCAGCGTTAGTGATGTAGAGGCGTTTTCCTCACGTTTTCCCTCACCTTGTCTTCACATTTTCATTACGTTTTCTTCACGCTTTTTTGCGTTTTTCTCAAATTTTCTCCAGGTTTTCGTATGGTTTCCTCGCGTTTTTCTCGATTTTTCCTTGCGTTTTTCTTCACGCTGTTCTTCACTTTTTTCGTCATGTTTTTCCTTACGTTTTTCTTCACGTTGTTCTTCACATTTTCTTTGTGTTGTTTATCTCGTTTTCTTTACGTTCTTCTGACGTTTTCCTTGCGTTTTTCTCATTATTTCTCGCGTTATTCTCACGTGTCCTTCCGACGCGTTGCCCAGGTCGTGCTGCCCGAGCTGGCCACACTCCGCATTGCGGCCTACGAGGACTCGGGCAGCAAGCCCCTGCTGGGCCACCGCGTGCTGTCGCTGGTGGGGCTGAGGCCTGGCTACCGACACATCGTCCTGCGCAACGAGGCTGGCCAGCCCCTCGGCCTGCCTTCCCTCTTCGTCTACATCAAAGTGCGCGACTACGTCCCTGATGGCCTCAGCGACTTCGCAGAGGCCCTCGTCAACCCCATCAAGTACCAAAGCGAGCTGGAGAAGCGGGCCCAGCAGCTCTCCGTCTACCAAGACGACGACGACTGCACCGATGGCGAGGACGATGCTTCCTTCCCCCCCAACACACCCGTTGCAACGAGCTTCAGAGAAGGCGCTCGAGTTGGTGGTCTTGGGGGTGGCACTAGTGGTGTTGGTGATGCTGGTGGTGGTGACAGAAGTGGTGGTGGCGATGTAGGCGGTAGCAACGGTGATGTGTTGACCAGCGGAGGGGGCCATGGAGGGGGCCATGGAGGGGAAGTTAGTGGTCCTCGAAGACAAAACTCTGTCTCGCACAAATATCAGCTCGCGGCCAAAGTCAGCGAAGAAAAGTCAGCCCCGGAATTCCCTGCCTCTTCTTTAGAGACGGTCGTGATCGAAGCAGAAGATATCGAAAAGCTCAGTACACACAAATCCTTTAAAGAAAAAAAGCTCAAGACCGAAAAGGAGCTGTACGAAATTCGCAAGAAACACAGGAAAGAAAGACAAGGGCTTGCGATTGGCGTGGATAAGAAGAAGAAAGAACTTGTCAAGCAACACTCAAAACTTGAAAAGAAAATGTCTTCGACTAGAAGCATGTGAGTACAACACACATAACTTTAAATCTTAAGGCAAAGATGCCCGGCACGTTTTGGCGCTCTGTTGGCAGGGCAGCCAGATGTTTTGTTGTCAATACGATGCTCTTTCCCAGGATCTCGATAATTAGATAATTAAGACTTTCCGTGGTACTTCCACCCGTACGGAAGATGTTAAGATTTTCCCCTTTTTTTGCCGTTGTTATCTAGTATTTTGTTTCATGGGAGCATTAAGCACCACAGCCTTATGCGACTTGTTATTTGTATCAAAGTATGCGCGCTGCTGAGTAATTTCAAAAGGTTTAAATGATCTTTCTATTTCCAACTTGAATCTTGCTGACCTATTGGTCAAAGAAAAAACGAATGCTTACATATCGGTGAATGAAAAATCTGGTATTTATTCAGTGCTCTTGACTGTGTATTTACTTTATGCAGTGCACTTGACAGTATTCGCTTTATGACCAGCAAGCGTGGAGCTGTGTGATGCATTAACTGTGAGTGCCCCCCAGAGTGCCCCCATTAACTGTGAGTGCCATCATTAATTATGAGTGCCCCCATTAACTGTGAGTGCCCCCTAGAGTGCCCCATTAACTGTGAG
>VOMN01019388.1:0-10486 GCA_014899125.1 Orchestia grillus
CCAGCCGACGCGCCGGAACCACGGGAAGCGGTCGTAGAAGGGGTCCCCCCCCGTGAGACTCTCGATGTTACAGTCGGGGGAGGTGGGTGAGAACTGGGCGTCATTGTTGTACATGTCGCGCATCAGCTCCAGCCGCTGTCTGCACGAGCATGCATGAGAGGCGTCAGTCATGGACGTTAGGTACAATACACGGTTGTTATACGAACACATTGTTCTTAATTCAAAAGCGTATACATGGTTCCTTTCAAGGTATCAGAATCGTTGCATACAGAAACATAGATTGGGTCAGGACTCATATACAGTAAGATGCCAAGAAAACACTCACTTGAAGCATAAACAGGAACTGCAATATAACACCGCTTTATGATTCTCAACAAATGATTTTACAATTAAAGATCCAACATAAATAGATATAGAGCAGAACTTGCGTAAACAGTGCAAACAAGCCATGCGTGCTAAGTATCATTACTTCCATTTTGCGAAGCAGGTGCACCAAAAGCCTTTACATGGGTCAAATAGGACTCATCTAATAAGAAATAATCATATTCTTAAAGTAAAAATTACTGGTTAGAAGCGACATACCTTATGCATGAGAAGCGCAACTCAAATTCGACAGAAATCAGTGAAAAAAATGCGCAATATATAAATGCAGAAAGAAACGAGGTCAGTTCACCGCGCTGATGAGGCATGAGGCAACTCGCCCCGCACTACTCCAGACATAGAGTCGTCTTATTATCCAAAAATCTGGACGACCATACAGACGTACGAGAATCACCGTGGCAAAGTCAATAACTGAGCTCGAATTTTTATTGGAACATGACAGAACACAAGCTGCTATTTGGAATATTGGACGTTGCTGGAATACTTGTACTGTCAACTATCCCCGAGTCATGGGATGATTAGCTATAGCGCGGGGGTCGCTCAATTGGTTCAGGTGTCGTTCCGTGCTTCATTTGCCACGGGGATAAGGGACTAAAATATTCTTCAACTGCGAGGGAGAAGGAGAGTGTGAAGGAGAGAGAGAGAGAGAATGAGAGAAGGAAAGAGATGTAGTAATAAGAGTACATGAGGAAGATGAGGGAGGAGAATGTGAAGGGAAGAGAGGAGAAGGGAAGAATAAGACGAAAAGGGCTCTCGTGATGAGACTCAGCTGATGCCCGTACGTGTTGATGCTCAGAAGTCTGAAAATTTCATTTTTTCGGATTGTGCCTCGAGGAGCTGAATCACATTCCATCAATCTTACATGAACATCCTTGTGGAATATCCAAAAAAAGTCCCCACATATGCTTAGACATATTTCTAGTACATAGTGTTGCGCTGCGCTATAGAAAGTGAACAGCAAGAGGTAGCAGCAGGAAATACCACGATACGATAATATGGAAACACACCACGAAATAATTACCGACACTGAACAGTCGTGTGAAGCGTCAAGTGTGGTGGCGTCCAGTGTGCTGCGTCATTTTATTACCGAACACATAAACCATTCTAATACATTGAACATTAGCATGAGGCTCATTGAGTAGTAGTAGTAGTAAGAATAGCAGCGCTTTTGTAACTCGGACTACCTTGCACCGATTGAGAAGAGACCATTCAGTACGGATTTTGTAGAACAGGAAATCTCTACAGTAAGTGTGTTCCGGCGCAAGAGCCTCATCGAGGAGAGGCGATGCTCAGTAGCTACAACAAGCAGGTCCAATAACGGTAAGTTGCTGCTCTCAGCCCGTATTATTAAGATAAGATTAAAAAATAAACATACGGTATAAGATAAGACCCACAACAGACTCTAGAAAATAATGAGTTTATTGCGAAGCGAGTGACGTCAGAGTGAGACCTCCAAGACGGTTTAAGACCCCCCAAAGTGCCGTCACCCCTACCAAGATACTCAGTCCTCAGTCGTCTGGGACAGGAAAACAAAGCTATATCTTTTCTAGTAAAGGATGCATCGCTCGGAGCATATATTGTCTCGTTATTACCTCGAAGTAAAATTGTCTCATTATTACCTCGAAATATTATTGTCTCGTTATTATCGCCAAGTAGCATTGTATCGTTATTATCGCGAAGTAATATTGTCCCATTATAATCTCAAAGTATTATGGTATCTTAATTATTTTGGAGTATTATTGTCTTTTCATTATCTTGAAGCATTATGGTCTCGTAATTCTCTCGAAGTAATATTGTCTCGAGCGAGAGACGTCAGAGAAATAAAAGTAGGATGCTTCATGCAAAGAGAAAGCGTCACTTTGACGGTCGTAAAAGTATTTGGAAAACTGTCTTAAACGTACAATGAAACTGAAAGTAACGATACCAAAATTTAAATATTCGTTCAAATGCAACAATTCTAAATTTTTCTTATCCCTGTGAAACTTATTTAACAAAACTAAATCTTTCTAAGCTGTTCAGGATAGAAGCACCAAATATGAACTTGTTCTATACAAAGAAGTTTGAGAAAAACTTTGGCGGTCTCAGCGGCATGTGATAGTGATTACGATCTCACCTCGTACACCAGTGTCCCGCACTGAAATTTTGCAATCCCCACTAAGAAATTCGCCCACACATATTTGAAATATAAGAGTTATCTATAAACTAATCGTACCACAGAATAAAGAAAATTTCCGAAAATACACGAATTCAACTTCACGGTGAAAATGTAAATAAGAGGAATTAAACGAGAGGTCTTGAAGCTCATTTCATATAACTAAAACCATAATAAAAATAGATTTTCCAAGATAACACCTGCTGTGCTTTCAAACATTGGATTTTCCAACTCCGCTACGCTCAATCATAAAGACCTTTAACTGTATATCGCGACTGCAAAGCTCAGGTGGTAAGGGAGTCGTATCCCTTATGTCTAGCTGCGTTTCGCTTATTATTATGATTATTTTTATTTATACTGGGGAATGTATCACACAGACGTTAGCAAAAAATACGACGGAAAATGGTACTCTGAAATTGTGTGTTTTCTCCGGAAAACGATTCAGATGCAAGGTAATTTATTTAAAATTGGATTATGAGAGCATGAATATTGTCTACGTGGACAAGTTGAATCTGATAACGGCTTGCTAAATTCAGTCTAGTTCATTCCGGACAATCAAATGAACGCTTGAAGGACTTCTGAAATATTCATGACTGTGACAGATGAGCAACGCCGTTAGGTCGTCATAGCTCTACGGCCCGTCCAGCCACACGCAAGTGATGTTCATGTACACGATGTCAAGGAAATGTTCGATCGATATTCAGGCTGTTCGGCAGCAGCGGGATTCAGTCGTAATTGGTGTTAGTTTGTTCAAATTGATGAAAAACATGAAGTGTAATTTCTACTATGCAAAGTGAAACGTAAGTGCAAGAGAAAATGAGACAGTTCATGGAAGCAAACAATTGCAGAATAAAAAATAATTCAAGGATGTGATAGATAAAAATTAAGGTGTGTCACGACACTCACAAAACTAGAGCTTTCCAAATAATCGTCAAGCAAATGCAATATATGGAGTATATATTTTACTTTTGGAGCGGCAACTGTTTTCGAGTAAATAGTGCGTCGAAAAAACGTAAGCGCAAATGAACACACACACAAAGTCAGAATCAAATAAAACGGGTCAATGCAACAGACATTTGCTGCCGGAGCCTCGCAGTGAGTCCGTAGGTGGCGATCCCGGTCCTCGTAGCGGTCCCGGTCTTTGTGGCGGTCTCATTCCCGTTACAGCCTGGCACGTCTGAGGGGTGCCGCTCTGAAGCGTTAGATTGCGCGTGTTGGGAAAAGAACGCCCAAACGGAGTTGTTGTTTTGGGTGCTGACTTGGGCGTTTATTGCGTTGTGGGCGGCAACGTCGAGAGGCGCGTTAGCAGGGAGGCCAGGGGCGGTGGGAGACGAGAACGGTTCCGAGTCGTACAGGAGACGCATGAGCTCAACGCGATGCCTAGCGAGCGAAGGAACCACCGGGGATCAAACAGGAGGATATGTTTTCAATGCTAACACGTTTCGTGCGATGTGACCCACCGGTCAATCATTTTACCCCTTCAAAAATAGCATCGTCGCAGGAAACGTGTTAAGAATTTCAGTGATAAACATTGAAGCAATCGCTTCCAAAAGCCAACAACACCAAATGTGGGTCGAAATGTTGTAAGAGGAACGAAAACGAAAAAGGAGATACAAATTAAATCAAAATTGACTTTAATGCGAAACAAGCTGAAAACAAGCTAGAAATCAAAACAATTTCCACGAAGCTGGGTAGTTAAATGAAAGAATTTAGATTTACGCAAAAATTTGAAACTCTGAAACTTTCGTTTCAGAGTGAAGCAGCAGCGGCCGCAGAATGTAGAAGTGCATGACCATCGAGCCCGGAGCAAAACTCATTAGAAAAATGGACAGAAGAAACACGAGGTCCACAATCACAGCACAGACAGCAGTGAATATTTTGTAAATGAGGGAACATCAAAATGGGATTCGCCCACAAATTTATTTGTTAAATCTTTAAACTGACAAAGTCAAGGTTGTATCTTACGCAACAGTACTTGCGTCGTAAAGCACAGCGCGGCAACACTCATTGCAGATGAAGTCTTGATTTAGTGAACCAGAGATCTTACATACATACAAGCCTATCCCTGAACACCTCATCAGGGTCCTTCCAGCACTTTTCCCTCGTCTCAGTTGATCAGAAGAAAATAAAACAGTCCCAGAAATTTTCGCACCGTTGTGGTCACATAGACAGCATTGCCACATAATCATTTATCGTCAGGCGAGAAGAGGCGCACGTGACTTCAGCAGCACAATGGCCACTCGTCTGCCACACCAAGGTCGCTAAATGAAACTTGGACCGCCGCGAGTCATTAAGGGGATCATCAGAGCGGATCTGCGACCAGAGTGGAGAATCTCAGCGGATCATCAGAAGGCATCATCAAAGCGGATGATCAGAGTGGATCATCAGAGTGGAACATCAGAGTGGAACATCAGAGTGGAACATCAGAGTGGAAGATCAGAGTGGAACATCAGAGTGGAACACCAGAGAGGATCGAAGACGAGCGAAGCGGCGGGGATGTTGGCACGATACGATGTGCATAACAGAGCTAAGAATGAAAAATTGGATGAGCGATCAATAGAAAATTCAAAGCACTGAAATTTATTTAAAAAATTAATTGAAGACTTAATAACACAAGTACCAAGCAAAGACAAATGAGATAACCAAGGAGAAAAAATAGAAGCACACTTCTTGTAGAATTATCACAATTCGGGCCCAATGCCTATGAAAATGATACATAAATTCATTTCTACCTCGTATTTCGAACTACCAAGAAGAACTATATGAAGCCACTGCGCTCGACACATTCGAGTTGAATTGATGTAAGTTCAGACTACAAGATCAGAGTAGCACACCAAACGCCGCTGGCAACTCTGCTGACGACCACTCCACAAAGGCTTACGAAAGTTAAGGTTATGCAAAAGGCAAAAGGATTACCTCGATCATGCGCTGCATGTACAGGAAGCTACTCCCCTCCACAACTCTAAGGTAAAAAAGATAGTCAGAGAAAAGTGACTCTGCTTCTACCAAGCAACTAATTTGCATCTCTCGAACACGCAAGAACAGAGGTAATACGTTACCCAGCCTAGCTTTTTCGCCGCCCCATCAATAAGTGAACAACATGATCGACGAAAATGCTTGGGTGGTCAAAATCAACTATTATTATAGATGCTTCGGCGAAAAATTAGATTGGGTATAGTATAATTGTAATGTTCAACCCCAAAAACTGATTGTATACTCCTTACATACAAAAGTATGTTCCACTCACATTACTTCACGTAAATGAGCGACTCAATATTGAAGTTGGCAACACTAAAGTTACTAAACGGAAAATACAAAACCTCTAAATCAGCCGAGAGATAGTTTATGCCACCAAGAATAGAATCCCCAAGTCTTATCCGTACATCCAGGGCAATGAGAGTGTGCTTCTTTTCAAGAAGGGGCTGTCTACAGCTGTGTTGCAACACGCTACAGGGTTTGTGAAGGGGTTGTCTACAGCTGTGTTGCATCACGCTACATGATTTGTGAAGAGGCTGTTTACAGCTGTGTTGCATCATGCTACATGATTTGTGAAGAGGCTGTTTACAGCTGTGTTGCATCATGCTACAAGATATCCGACACCTGAGAGTCTGATAACTGGAGACTTCTAATTTAATTTATTTCTCATCTAATGAATTGGGACTTTTATTCTGAGATAATACACAGAAGAACGAGATACATTGCGAGGTACACCAGTAGTTCAACTATGGTGACAATTTCACGATGTTCACAATAGAGATTAGGAAATTGATGCAGAGTAGGAAGATCCAGAATGCATGTGGAGCGAAATGTCATTATCTATTCCAGTTCTACTTGGACCAGATTGTCCTACTAATTTGAATGTGATGATTAAAAAAATATCAGCAGTCGTTGAACCCAAGAAGGGTTCGAATATAGACATCAGTTCAATTGTTATTGTTTCGTGCTTTCGAAGGTGACAGGCCTCGTGAATACGTGGGGAATTATCGTACAGACACGCCATGGGTGCTCCAACCCGTTTTTGGCGAGTAAGGACTAATGACGATGAAATTTTCAATGTTTAACTGGGAAATGACTGATATTTAACTGAGAAATGACTACTAGAAAAAGCTTGGCGGTCATATTTAGCTAGCAAGAGACTGCTAGAAGAAAGTTGCGTTCATATTTAACTAGGGAATGACAACTAGAAGGAAGCTAGCGCCCAAGTTCGACTGAAAAATGATTGCTAGGACTGAACGAAGCACGAAAACAGCGCAGTGCCATGAGACTTTGGTGGCTCGAGAAGCAGAGACATGAAGATATCGAGACAATATCAACAAAGGGCGTCCAGCGACCGGAAGCAAAAACACGTTTCTTATGCATCGAAATGAAACACTCACCTGAGCTCATTGTCAGTCCACAGGTGCGATATTTTACCATAAATAGACCACTCACCTGAGTTAAAATTCCTGGAGTGTGACGGTATATCCCAGACCTCGAAGTTACCACCTTACCTCAACTCAAATTTCATGCGCACGATGATCCCCGGCGAGCACACCTATCTCACCTGAGCTTCTTGAGCGTCCAGTAATGCGTCGCCCCGTTGTGGGTGTCGGTCACCTCGACCCCTACGACGGTGCGAGGACGAGGAGCCTCGTCTTCATCCTCGTCTTCCTCGTCGTCGCTGTCTTGTTCCTCGTCGATGACGGCCTGGAAGTCTGCAGGCAGCGGCGAGTAGGGAGTGGCTGTCAGCAGCGTGAACTGGAACTGAACCTGCGGCCAAAAGGTCACAAAATAACGAGAGCGATCAAAATTTGCCTCATCTTGAGGTGAACGAATCGTGGAAATGTTCAGCTCTTAAGAGGGATTGCCGCAAGCAACGGGTCTGGAACTGAAGGACTGTGGAGTGAAGTACTCATTAGCAGAGACTAATACGCGTTCAAGTTTCCAGTTGTACAATAGTAAAATGCAAGAAAGTTGCAGGATGCAAGCAATAAAATAAGAAAGACGTCACATGTAAAAAAAATGCTGCAAATTTGTACTGAATTCAAATTCTCTTACAAATTATCAGCATCATAAAGTGATACGAAATCATCACGGTACATAAAAATCAGTCATGTATCAGAGACACCTGTTCAGTATTACAATCCATTCCTTTCACTAGGATTAGCAAACAAAAAAATTGTAGTGAAACTTACCCGTTTCTTGAGTTCGACCGAAATAGCGTTGGCTTCTTTGAGGAAGATGGCATTGCCCCAGAGATCATCTCTGAGGGAGGTGAACTGATGGTACTTCCATTTGCGAAATGCCCACGATGCAAGGGAGGTTTCCCTCTCGGTCCAGTGGCACTCTGCGTCAAACAGGGGGTTTACTGCGAACAACACATGCACAGGGTTACGGTTGAGGTCGACAAACAACACGAATACATTCCAAATATACGAGTACAGGTTAGGTTCAACACAAGGTGAACGATGAGCTCCCAGCACATGCTACGCTAGCAAAGAGACGAGAAGAGTAATGGGTATAGCAGCATGTGAAGAAACTCATGCAGCATCCAGTTCTAACGTTAGAATCACTTTTTAAGCCCTGCTGCTTGCAGGGACAACTTTTGCGTCTGAACAAACATTGCGGAATGATCCGTCGATCAAAATAGAGAAAAGTACGCACTTCCCGCGACATTGCTACATGAGGAGCTGCACTGAATATCTTTAAAATATCTTGAAAATGTTTGGGCCTCTATGCCCTGGCCACACTGGAGTGCCGCCGATTTGTGTGCATTCACTGATGCACGTATGAAATAGTTTCGACAAGATTGAACAAATACTAGTTGTATTGTTCCACGCCACTCGATACTTAATAAAAAAGTTTCACTCAAATAGTTAGACAGCAGTCCAAGCACGAAGAACCAATAAAATGATGCATGACTTTGATTTTAATGTTTCGTTGTCGAAACGTGGAAAATTTCCGACGGTAAAGACAGTAAGCCCATTTGGAAGAAGTACTGTAGGTTATGACAAAATGTAAATGAGGGAACGAAGAAAAAGTATTTTCTATGGACAAAATTTAAAGCAATAAATTTAAATAACATACGCAATACACAGCGAAAAGTAAGATCTAAGTTATAAGAAAGAATACGATAAAAGAGGAAATATGGAATAACTTGACATCACGATTATTTGAAAAACGGGATGGTATTATATAAATAAATTAAATTGAATGAATAAGCTTAGGGTGACCCAATTTTACCCCTGGAGACACGCTCAGCTCCAGGGTGGGGGCAGGGTAACGGACTCGGACACAGCTGCACGAGATGGATGTCGTGCACAGGGGCAAAAAGCTCTCAAACGGGCTAACATTCCAGCACATCAACACTGATTTCAAATTCTGACGCCCAACCCAAGGGTAACGCTTCGGAATGAAGATTATCGTTACATCCAAAAAAAACTAATTTGCATGCATGAAGTGAGTATATACACAATAGAAATTATTAGAATTTCAAAGACAAATGCATCGTGAGGAACACATATGAAGAGTCCCTAGTTACACGAAACTTGGAGGCAATGAATTCCGTCAGACCACAAACGTGAGGAGGTAACCGAGTAAAAGTGACAGCGCCTTGTCATGTTTTTGACCCTGTTCCGAACTGAAGTCTTACATTGAGAGATAATGGTTATACTTTTGTCCACAAAGGCAAGTACACTGTAGACAAAAAATTATTAAAGAACTACGCATATGAAGCCGTGCTCATCGTTTTATTAGTCACTACTTAACCTTATTATCATTCCTTTGTGGGGACTAGTTTTAAGTCTTGGAACAAAAAACGTATATATGTTGGAATCTAATGAAAAATGAAGTAAGCTTCTCGTTAGTAATTTGTCCCATATTTCAATTTTTTTTTGCAATTATCTTTAAAATTCCAAGATACAGTGCTGTTACCGTATATGTACTCGTATGTACGAGTACTTCCTACATGTATAATCGAAGTGAAATATCTCAGTTAAGAATAGAAATAGCTAAGACTAAACATCTAAGTTGAGAATAAAAATAGTCAAGACTAAACATCTGAGTTGAGAATAGAAATAGTTTAAGACTCAAAAGGGGCTTCTTCCTTTAGACAAGAAATGAATACTGAGTTCAGATTCACGTAAACACAAGCCATTTCTGTAAACTATAATTGTCCTGACTTACATTTACTGTAATCATCAGTTACTGCACAACATGCCTCGATAGAAAACAGAGTGGGAGAGGCTTCTGTCAGACACATTTCCCAAAACCTTTTTTCTCCTCACTCGCGACTAGAGCGAACAGAATCCATGCTCTTACCGCGGATGAGACAAACCAAAACAAATGGGGTCCAGTGCATAATAATAACAACCTCACCCACAACAAAGGCAACTATCCTAATTCAAATTTTGATCTCGGTGCCATGGCCCGCCTTACATCTAAATGAGCAGGAGTGAAGTGACCACTCACCAAAGATGTCCTCGTCCCTGTTGGCGAAGTCGTCGGTGGTGTAGGAGGAGTACATTGACATGGTCATGCTCTGCTCCTCAACCTGCTTCTGCAGGGCGTCGATGCGCGCCTGGAAGTTCTGTGTGAAAACAAATAGAGTGAAGTGCCGAAAATGTACTGTTATTACTAGCAGTAGCGGGGGCATAGATTACAGCGCTTCAGTGACTCAGACTACATCGCACCGAAAAAGAAGAGACCATTTAGTATGGACTGGAGGAAACGGGGAATCTATGTACAAAGTGGATTTTTCCGCATAATCCCCTGCACATAGAAACACCAAGTTAAGCGAAATGAGGAATAAAAGACAAAGAAGTGATAGCAAAGAAGTTGTGAAAATCGAAGGAAAATTGAAGGACACGAAAAACAAAAGTCCACAAGACTATCAATGGCTGAGGTAACCTTGCAGTGCCGTGACCCCCCTCGGGATGCCAGTCTCCATAGCAGACGATAGACAAACCTCGCTAA
>VOMN01019391.1:0-13169 GCA_014899125.1 Orchestia grillus
GCGCGTCTAAAATGAATGTAAGGAACTACACTTGAGCCGCGCTCAACAAGTCACCACCACCTGCCGAGTCGCGGGACAGTTGCTGGCTTCCCACGGCATTGCGTGTGCTCCTGAAGACCACAAGCCCTCGCAAACCATCACACTGTGCGCCCTCAAGTTCCATTGTTGCGCCTCATATATTCGAACACGAATGAAAAAAATTACCTGATGCGTGCTTCATGCATTCTCCTACTGTCTGGTTTGCATGGATTACTCCAACATGCAAATTGCAGTTTGAATGATTTCGCTTCGATGGCTTGTGATTTCCATTTCATTATCAACTCGAGGCAAAGACGATGAACTCAAAATATAAAACAACACTCTGAAAACATCCAAAACTATTGCCAGCTTAAAAAAGCGCATATTATTGACAAGCACTCGTGAACTATGTGAGCTTCTCCACATATTTAAACATTCAAAGGTTAATAAATATTATTAAACAATTTTCTAGAGAAGTATAACCAAAAAATACAAGCTAGAAGCTTAAAAATTGAGAACATACACATTTTCACGCCGACCAAATACAATTAATATTCACACTTCTTTCAAACGAAAGAAGTGACGTGCCACGGATTTATCAGAGCGAACAGAAAGTGTTTAGAGCCCTCTTCAAACGGAACACAACTCGAACAACCCATAATCCCCACTCGGGTGAACACCTCTGTCTCGCCACATCATAGAATCAGTCAAAAAAATCTGACCACTAAAATAGGAACTAAAATTCACGTAAAATATTCACCGAAAAAAAAATAATTCCCTAAAATTTAAGTTGAGGTATTTACGAAGGGGACGTCGGAGGAAGCGGCGGTAAGTGCAAGCTTCTGAGCGCCACTAACTGAATTGCGGACGTCGCTCTTCATCAGAGCGCGTCAGCGGGCGCACCCCGCCGCCCGGACCGCGTGCTTCTGAGGAAGAGCGCTACAAACGTTCCTTGAATTTTTTCTTTTCAGTAAATGCGTTGTCAAGAACGCGTGCTCGAATGCATTCCGGTATTTCTACTAAAATGTATGCGAAAAATATCGTAATGATCTAAAATCGATAAGAAATCACTGAACATCTACGGTTAATTGCCCATAAGTGTAAGGTAAAACTCTTCCGAAGAAGAACAAGGTCATCAATGCCCTATTGTGTTCAGGGAAAATTTGCTCAGTGAATGTATTTGGCTTTTTCTGGAAATCTGATGGATGGTTTTAGTTTTTGATCAGCATATTTCTCCATTGGAAAAAAGCTCTGTAATAAGTTACTAACGCAGAAACGTTGATTCAATGCAACTATAGTTCATATAGGAGCTCGCCATATTAGTTTTGCGTACTGCATCATCAACATTGATCTAAGAGTTTCTTCACGCACTAAGTAGCATGATCCGACAACACAAATTGTCTCGAGCGCTTAAATGATGCTCACTCAAAAANGCTCACTCAAAAAAAAAAAAAATTCACACAGACTATACAACCCTAGTGACAGTACCCATTGAACAGCGCCCACCGCAAGAAGTTCCGAGTTGCAGGCAATATTGAAAAAAGGGGTAACTCATCACCCACCAAGTGGACACACAAAACACACCACAACTCCATACAAAGCAATGATGAAGTTGCCTGGAGTTGCGACAGCCCAGGGAAAAGCAGAGCAAAACTACATCGGTAGAATACAGCAGAGATAAAACTTTACGCTAGAGCAATACCTTACTCGGAAGCACCGACGCACCGAGAAGGAAACAAGGAATTTACAGTGGAGGGGAAGCCTGGAGCTGAAAAATTCAGAGCATGTAGTGCATTACGAGGGTAAAATGAAAGAAAAGAATCACGAATGGAAAATACGATTGAGGAGGGCGTAGTTTAGAGCATTAAGGGCTAGGCGCAATGATGCGTGAGAGTGATCGATAAAAGGCCAAATGCTGTCAGGCAGCATTAGTTCGCAGAAATCCTGAAGCTTTACAGTGGAGGGTAGAATACGAAAGTAAGGCACAGACCTAGCTACGAAAAAATGGAAAATTAAAAAAATTAAATAGAAGGAAAATTTGAGAGGTTCTGAGGGGAAGGTATATGCACGACTGAAATAAGTTTCATGAATGTACGCTGGACGAAACTAATAATTTTATTACCTTGAAATAAAACAGATTTTCCGTGCAAATGTTTCGTTGCAGAATCTCAATGTCTTTGATACCAATTTTGATTTAAGCACTTTTGCTGAGTTTGAATTTCACCAAGAAAACAGGCGCGTGGTTCTTTTTTTACGGTACATAACTTTCTAACTCCAAAATAACTTCCAAACTCTGGTACTCTGAACGCCACCTTAAATGGTAAGGAAAAATACTTTCCACCATCCCGATCAACAAAATATTTTCATCGGTGCCAGTGCCCCAATGCCTAAGAGGTAGGGTCAAACGGAACACGCAGCAGAACGGGTCTTTTGGAGAAATTCACTATGATGGATAACTGTTGAGACAGTGAACGATAGAAGAACTTTGAAACTATGCTTTCGCGATGCCTTAACGAATCTATGGAGTTTTTATTCCTGCTGATTCGACGGTGATGTTCGTAATTAACACAATAATCAGTACATCGTACGATAATTGAAAGAAATCACGTTAGAGATAACTATTCATTTATAAAAAAAATATAAAATTGTGTAACAATCCCCCCGAAAAATCATCGCTTTCCTGTAAAGCGTAAATTTTATAACTGATGTACTGCTTTTTGGACACATTTCTACTAATACTTTGTGTAACACAATATAAATAAAACAACACAAGACCAAACTAATATATCAACGCCGTTGAGACCCACACACGGTGGACGCCAATAATCAAAGTGATACAGCTAAAGGATAAAAATTAACCAAGCGAATCCACTCAAATCAGTAAAAAGTACAGTAATCAAACTCACACAGCGTAACTCAAGGAATCGAAGTCAAAAGAAATAAGAGAAATAGTGAGAGGTAGCACAAACGTCAACGTCTAGCAAGCTACAAGAGAATTTCTCGGCATTTAGTGGGAGGAACTCCCACAGTTTCAAGTGCTTTTCATTTTCATCTCTATGAGATAGATAGTTCGTGTAGTAACATCAGGCATGCACGAAAGTATGAAGTGTGCAATTAAGACTTCTTTTTCGAAACGGTTCCCGAGCTGCGTGCAAATACAAGGGCGCCGCACTCCCGGCGCCGAGTTTAGGAAAAGTTTAAACAAGCCTCAAGGAACTGAAATTAGAATGCGAAAGGAAGGAGAAAGCGCCAACAAACTTGTTGTCTCTCAGAAGAGGTTCTTATTTGCGCCTAGTAATGGAAAGGGGGAAGTTCAGGCCGAGCACAGAGATTAGTAAAAGAATAAACACTATAAACTAAGCAATGCCAGGGACCACCGAACTGTTGAATTTACCTCAACGAAATGTTTATTCTTCAATGATTGGATTAGGATTTTGCTACTGTAAGAATAAACACGGAAAACCACATCACACCACAGAGATTAAATATAAGCCCTGCAATGCGAGTGAAACTTTTCTGAAAGGAGAGGAGTTAAAGCGTTTGTATTAACTCTAATTTTTCCTCTTCTGCTAACGAGCAATCTGGTGAAACTTTACACTAATTTACCATTTCTGAGTAAACGTAGGTATCGGAAAAAACAGAACAGTTTAAAAATTACACGGTTTTGGCCAGAATAAACCATAGATAAGACAACATATTAGCTAATCAAGAAATACAAATACGTGTATTCTGAGAATGAAAAAATTGTACTTGAAAGTTTTGATACCTCCATTAATTGAATTCCCATCAACGTTAGAGAAGTGCAGACGCTATAAATCAGGGTAGAATACGAAAGTAAGTATATTTCTTTTTTTTAAATTGCGAAACGTTTCTGTGAAAAAAATGATACACTATCAATTACTACTAACAATAGGTGCAGTACTACTGTAGTACCAACGCAGCACAAAGATGCATCAATAGCGCGATGCGGCAGGGGCTGCAGCCCCCACGCGAATGCCGTGTCCGTTTTGGCGCAGTTCTCTGCCACAGCGGCCGCTCGTGCCACTGCGGCAGTGCTGGCAGCGAACGCCACAGGGCGGCACTGGACTGCAGCGCGCCACCAGTGACCACCACTCAAAATCCGTTAAAAAACTAATACGCCACCAGACAAGGTGGCTACAAGGGACACGAGCTGCAGAGGTACCTCTGTAATTTTAGCTGCGCTGAACTGCCGGAGGCGACACTAGGTTCCCTGCAGACGCAGCGACTGTTGGCGCAATATCCTGCTCTGAACTGCACTTACTGCACCCAACTGCAACAGGCCATTAGAGACTCTGCACCCATTTTTACCACGGCTAAAATAAATACAAACATGTTTTAAAAAGAAACTAAACAGAACTTTATCATACAAAATTTCAAACGCGGAAATGAAGAGTGAAATAAGCTTTATAATTAAAATTTATTTAAAAAATTCCGATTTAAAATGAGGTCGTACATGCGGATGCGGTAATACACAAAATTAACTGTAAAAACCAGAAACGCACAAACTATCTGATTTTACACATATTAAAGTGAAATTACAATAAAGTTCACGGCTCTATATAGTTAAATTCAATTATTGAACTATAACCTGGCTAAAACAGCCCAGTTATGAAATAAACGGCATCATACAAAATACACAGCAGGTTGCACATCCATACAACTGCACACAACTCACCAGTGGGCCACGCAAAGTCACAACCCACTCGCCAGGCCACACAGAGCCGCAATCTACTTAACGGGCCACACAGAGCCACAACACACCAAGCAGGTTACTCAGAAATAATTCATGAATCGAAAAGACACTCAAGTCACGACTCGTAGGAAAGGGGCGCCTCACCCCTTTCAGGCATCTAAAATTTAGATTTCAGCAGACGCATGCAGTGAAACAAACATCGTCGGTCTTGACTAAGCCGACTTGCGAGCGCGCAACGGTTTTTGAACCTAGAAAGTAGATTAAATTTACAGCAATTCGTCTGTGTGTAAAATACGTACTGCTTGCACTGTAAAAAACATAGTTGGCAAATAAATGTCCCACGAGACTCGGAAATGTTAAGCTAATAGTACCAGAAGTCTTCCACAATATGGAGCCAGGGGATAATTCATCGTGATACGCTGGAAGATAGCTGCTTTCAATGAATCTCTTCTAGGAAAATAAATTTATCTTTGAGCTATAAAGATAAGTTAAAATTTCCGAGAGGCTTTAAAATAAGGAGATATCTGCTAGTATGGGAAACATAAAAAACAATTATTTTACATTCTGTAATTAAACGAGCAGAATTATCTTCGTATCCGAAATCCGATAAATATCCACAATTACATTGATTTCAAAAAATAAAACGCATATTCACGGCTCTGGTATGCGCTATACCAATTGAACAATTATGATTCTACATTGATTCTCCATCGATAGGAAATATACAGAAAGGGCAAAAGCAAAAATGAGTAACTCGAGGACCCTCTCTGCGTACAGCAGTCAAATCAAATCGAGGCGCAGAAGGAAGCGCTGCGATATTCAGAAGCACTAATATCATGCTCAGCTGTCACCGATATTGGCCATAAAAAGACTCATTTCATTTGGTGCGGTGGTCGTAATATAGAGAGTTTGGGAACGTCGTCCGTCACGGGCGCGCGCCGCAACTGATGAACTCCCGTCATGGCGGGCAAAATACTAATAGAAATTGCCCTACTGCCCGTAACCTCCACAGGTCTGCCTCAGACAGCCTCGTAAAAAAGGTCCAGAAACCGACCACGCAATTTTATGGGCAGCCACTGGCATAAATTGAGATGGAAGTGTATTAGAACGGTGTACCTTTAAAAACTGTCCCTTGAAGGAGACAAGTGAAACTAGTCCGATTACGATCCGATCGTTTTCTGAAGAATTTATGGATTGTGAATTGATTAGCTTATCACATGACTTGCTACAGAGGAACGAAGTATTTCATTCTTACCCTTAATCATTAACGAATGGACATGACCCTCTTGCATAAAAAATGCACGAAGAATCGCACACGAACAATGCACTAGTCAGACATGCAGGGATTTCATAATTTCTGTGATGGAAAGGAAGGAAGGAAATTAGGCATGGGTTTTTAACACATAACATTCCCGTAGCTCAATTTTACAGAATGATTGAACAATACCGACATATCATCTGAAAGAAAGCTGAATACAAGTGGATGAAAAGTACTCTTACTCTTAATTTCTCCCCTGTGTCTCTAGCCGTCAGCTTTAGATCATTAGTTTAAAGACCCATATCCACATAAAACGTAATTTAAAAACACTGAAGAGTCCACTCTGACCATTGAGTATAAATTTTAGAGAACGGAGAGTCTATGTACAAGGTGTGTTCCCTTACAGGATTCCTTGCGCATGAACAGAGCAAGTTAAGAATGAAGAGAAAGGAAAAACGCAGAAGACATAGCAATGAAGGTGAGAAAACTGAAAAAAACGAAGTGGGCGCGAAAGATAGGAGTCCCGAACTCTATCTTATGCTCCGTGAGGGGAACAGTCAGTTCTCAGATAATGCTTAAGAGGAGGTGAGAATGTAATTTCCAAGTCTCGCTAGGCTACACACAATAATCTATCCCGTGAAGAGAACAAAATATTGACTCAGAGCTGTTCCAGCAACTTTCCCAGCAAAATATACACAAGGCCTAAGCTCCAGGCAGCTGTATTCGCCCAAATCACTCCCAGTAAGTTGACCACGACGTGTGGTTCAGGACAACATACTCGTGTCTCAGAAGCTCCATGTCAAGTTCTATTCAATGGAAGACGTGATCGCGTACCAAGAAGAAACGTCTGTTCGTGAAATTTAAACGAAGAGGCTAACAAGCAGCGTACGTTTCAGTGGATACATGTACATTTAGTAACGTAAATAAAAAATGAAAGCCTTATTTGGTGGCCCCTGAAAACACGATCACCACTAATTTATAAATAACGCTCATCATCCAGGGCCTATTAAAAGAACCTAAACCATTCAGCCGTATCAATAATAAGCCTGAGCTAATCTGCAGCAGGAGTACTGCCACTGCACCGAGCGTTGGTCTGTAATATGAATAATTGCACCTCCATAATAATGACAGTCAGTATATATGCAAACCATCGTTGGAAATGACAAAAATGTACGCCATGGTGCGCGACTATATGAACATCAAATTGTGAGAAACGTACAACGCATTAACTAACATGCATACTGAACGCGCAAAATGCGCGTAAGTTATCAAAACGTACAAACACACGCGCAAAATACGTACAAGTCATCAACACGTACAATAACATGCACAAAATGCGTATAAGTCAACACGTACAATAACACGTGCAAAATACGTGTAGGTGCGGCGGTCGTAATATGGAGAGCCTGGGAACGTCGTCCGTTACGGGCACAGGCCGCAACTGATCAACTCCCGTCATGGGGAGGCAAAATACTAATAGAAATTGCAGACTTAAGATATACGTAGAACAAAGTAATTAACTAAAAACAATAGCAAGCGTGTAAGGTATTACCAGGCGCAAAAACGTAGTGTTCCCGAAGAAAACGAGGTTAATAACAGAACGCTGTTACTTAAAATAATTTCCTCCCTAACCAAAAACCTTCTTAAGGAGGTGGTGCGGGGGCGAGTGACATCCCCCCTCTAGCACGCACCGCCTGCCCAATAATGCAGAGGGGCGCGGTGGTCCACCCCCCCAAAGCCCGCATGTTGGTCACGTCCTCCTCGCCAAACTGGGAGCGCTGGGGCTGGGGACGTCGCGCTCCTCTACCTCCTCCCCATCCTCTTTTGGTGTGGACTCGCCTCCCCCTTCCATGCAGCGCACTCCGCCAGAATCAAATAAAAGACAGCGCCACCTGCGCCCTGGGTTTGAAAAAGCGCCGTCGCCCACAGGCCGCCCTCTGCCTCCACTTCTAATGTACAGTTCATTTTCTCACTCAGAGTAGCGCTCGTGCAAGACCCGCTCTAAAACATTTTTCACATTTTGTCAACGTAGATCTGTATTTTTTTAGGGTCCACTTGCAAAGTGAAGTTGAGAATAGAAAATGTACAGAACAAGGGAAGTTCTGCGAAAAGTAGCCAGATCAATCAATATCAGTAAGGGAAAATAATCTAGAAAATGTACTTTGGTTTTTAGAAGATCTAGCAAGACGAACGCGCACGGTCACAAAGCGCGCACGAATGGGAGTCAATAAGGTTAAAAAATTGCAGCCTAGTTCAACTCGTTTTACTCTATACTTTCAATAAATCATATTTTTTTCTCAAGCAGCACAATTTCAAGTAGTGCAAAATCTATGCGAAGCGAGTTGGAAATAAAAATGGAAATCGACTCGGTACAGTCCCTTACTTTCGACATTCAACTTTTTCCATTAGTCCTGCACACTCGGCCCACTGAGCCTAGCACCGTACGGACCGAAATGGTCTCACCAGGCGCGAACGTTACCACAGGAAACCGCCTTAGTGCGACGTGTGTAGGATATGGCACGGCCGAAGAATGGGTCATCCTGAACATATGTATACACTAAATAAACAATATCACAATCATTTAAACCATTAACATATAGTGTTTATTTCCACGCACGGCACTTGACGTTAATGCTGAATATGAAATGGTAACAGAAAGTAACGCCAATGTATAATTTCTTGTTATACGGTACCTCCACAACTTTCAAGTGACATATTTTTCCTTCAAATGATAGTTCTGGAACAAAAAAAACATACCAGAAACTAGTTCCTGAAAAATGAACGAAATGTATTGAGAAATAAAACTGAACGCATGGGTTAATCTTGACGAACCCACTCACTCAAAAAATAAACATAACAATTTAGAAATTGAATAGAGCTTGACGAAATTGCCCAAGAAAGGGCATGAATCATTGATGATATCAATTTTTCATATAATATATTTATGACTCTGCAGTGACGAGATCTGCGATCAAATAAAAACGAATAAAATTAGATTGTTCACATAATTTAACCGAAACTACTTCAGAAAATAATCCAAACACACACCCACACACGAAACAAGTGTTACCTACCTATTCCTAGGAAAAGACACACGAGAAAAGAAGTAACGAGAGGCAGGAATGAATGCAGCGTACCGGAAAAGACGCTTGAAATCACGGCTCGGGCGCCGGTCATTGACTGGTTATCGGAGATTAATATTAGCGCAATCAGGAGGCCTAGAGCGGTTCCCTCGCTGGATTGGAGAGGGAGGAGGTTGGCTCGGTCAGCACTGAGAAAACTAAAGCGATTATTGGGACCTGAACACAAAGCGGCCTAATGCTCCGGCTCACGAAGCCTGCCATAGACGAAGGTCCGAAACCTCACCGGACTCTCGCCGCTAAATTCGTCTTTATTTGCGCGTGGGACTGCTGCACGCAGGGGAAATAATCAAGTGCGCGTAGCAGCCGAAATGCCGACGCCAGTCCGGCGAATTAACGCGCTTTTGTTTTCAGGCGTAGCTCTTACAATTAAGGGAAGGGTTCCAGTTGTAAGCCGATAACTTTACGTTTTTAAATAAACTTTTGAAATGTTTTAACTATGACGTACAAATTTAACACAACGATGTGATAAAAAAATCGGTCGTAACAACGACTTTCCGACACATTATTTCATCGCACAGCACATAAGCCGCGCTAACAATGCAGCAATACAGCGACACGTCGACCTAACTTCGAGGCCAGAAAGACAGGTCGGCATGGTCTACAGGACGAAGAGCAGAAAAAATAACGCAAAGTGATTCCGAATTATTGGTCTCATATTGAAAATAGTCAACTGAATGACAAACATCTTGCATGCAAAATCAGCGTCTTACGTTGTCAAGCATTAGAGAATTGAGCATTGAGATCTCAGATTAATGTACTATAATTGCTCATGTTGTAATTGCTCCTCTCCCTAACCAAAAAAAAACGAGTTTCAGAATATTTATCGAACTTTTAACTTTTTAGTTTTATTTCTGAATAAACCGGTTGCAAATCTAATAAAGAAAGATAACAGACTCAAAGACATTTTACGATGAATTTGGAAACTCATAAATTGAGCTCCAACGAGAGCATTCAATTTTTCAAATACGCGATACTCGAGCAGTGAGGGTCATCCTTGCACAAAACTTCAAAGATATCAGCTACAAAAATGTAATTTTCTAAAAAGCATTAGAGAAAGAAAGCAGTGAGAGAAATATAAAATATCACGAAGCTCGCATCCAACCAACGCAATACTTTCCATAAGATAAAAGATCAGTTAAGAAAATTCCGAGTGATGTACAGGTCTCGAGACACCCACGGAAGCACAGGGCGCAATTTAGGAGGCAAGCAGCAACAAAAGCCAGCAATAAGACGGTCGAGAGCAGCAGCATTCTTGCCAGCATCAGATTCCATGCATTTCTGATGACCCTCGGGAACAGTTCTTCATGCGAGAACAATTCCATGCGGCGCCTGGAATGATGCGCAAGAGAACAAGGGTGATGATCTCCACTGTGTGATCTTCACGCTAGAACAACACGCCGGATCAAACGACCAGCATTGTAGAGAGAAGGGCATGTGCAACCTCCAGACTTCAGCGGTGCGAGGTCGGACGAATCCAAAAAATCCTTCCAAGATCCCCGAAGGGAGAACCTGCCTGTGCTCAGCAATGAACATAAAGTTTTCTTCCATGAACACAGAAGCGTCGGATTTGTCATTTTAACGTTTCATATATTGATGATTCAACACTTCAAAAATAGACATGTAAATACATAGAATATTTGGTGTCGTAATAACACTATATGCGATGCAACTATTTTCGGTTAGCAGGCGTTGCACGAAATGTGTTAGATCAAAATGTTAGGCAAATTTGTTTTAAAGTAAGAAGGGATATCCGTTGGTACAGAGATAACCCAAAACACTGAACTTTTTTTCCATGAGACCGAGCTTTGAGTTCAAGGCCGAAAATTTAAAATAAAGATGACTAGCTGCATTGTGAACATGCTCATACATGGCCTACTGTGCTTAGTACAGTAGGCCATGGCTCATATTAAGAATAAACATAAAAGTTCAAAATACGTCCAATCCAACAAAGTGCATAGCAACATAGCTAGAAACGAAAAGAATTCACTTTGTATTGCACACACCCTAATCCTCGATTGAGACCCTCATATTCAACGAAAAAGATTGAAGCGAACATAGACTGGAAAAGTACGCCAAAAACCACCCCATATTACCGTTGTAAAAGACGGAATTTCTAAATGTCCGCCTAAACGACTCAGCACGCATGAAACGTTGCTCTGGAGCCCAGTTCAACGCATGAAACAGTTAAGAGTAGAAATTAAATCTTTGCATGGCATACACCAAAATAAATTGTATATTACACTGCACAAACAACAGGGCGTATTCACAAAATTGAAAAACTTTGACGGGACATAAAACAACTCGAAGGAGATATTCTTTCCATTAACAATGGCAGCTACGTTTACGAAAGAGAAATTCTAGAATTTGAAGAATTTTCTGGCCTTTGAAATTTGACTCAAGATAAGATATGGTACCAGAGTCAAAAGTAGTGTTTTTTCCTCTAAATCTCGACTAATCTGGCGTCTGGCGGACGAGGTCGAAAATCCGACTCAAAGCAGGGAGAGGGTGTAGCTCTCATATTCTGCAGGCACAGCAACATGGTAGATGTTTTCAATTTTTATTATTGTAGACACGTGAAAATTATTTTACAAAGGCGGAATGGTAGCGTACTGATTGCAGCACATATCAATGTCAAATTTAATTTACGTTAACCCAGTTTTGGCCGAATAAATTCCTTTAATTTGCTTAAAATGCTTGATAGAATGGCGTCCCATGACACTGGAAAAGGTACAACAATACAGTGGCAGCGCGCTGAGCATTCGAGAAACTTTGCCCTGTAACCCACAACTCGAACAGCCTCGCCCAGTACATTGAAAAATACTGAAACCATCAAGTTAAATGTAAATTTATTAAAGAACGTAAACAAGCTTGGATGAAAAAGTCGCGGTTAAAAACACACTAACTTATAAACCGAGAGAATACAGTTAGAAAAGCGGTCAGATACGTCGGTCGGTCTCCTCCGTTGCATGACAGTCAATACGACTTTTTCATCACCACACAAATCCTCGGCAGATTCCCAGAAGAGCTGTCAAACCCCCGGCACCAGGCAGCTAGGAACTGGCACACCAAATACTTTGGCTAGCTGTCAATGAAACAAGATTGTAAGCTAATTAATCAACCTACTATCAATGTTGAAAAATACCCCAGCATAAAATATTGTCTTCCCCCCTACTGTTATGATCCACATGCCTTAAATTTTTGTAGAAGTTTACAAACTAACGTAGCGCACAAAATACTTGTAAAAATACTGTATACACACTACTATGGTGATCAAAATACTAGTGGAAGTTCGCAGCCTAACTTAGTGCACAAAACCCACGTAGTGTACAAGTCTACAAGTACACAGGCAGCCTCGTAGTCCATGTACAGCAGCAAAGCTCCAGGCCTGGGCGATATGGCATCACAATAAGTCCCATTTGCGGTGCCAACGAGCGAGTGCACCTCCAAAAGCTTTTCGGCAGGCCCTCTAATTTGTTAATAAGGAGCAGGGGCGGCAGTCGCTCATTCCCAGATTTCAAGGAGCAGAAACATTTAGGGTGAAAAATTCGCCGTTTTGACGGAAATAACCATGCAAGCAACCATGTGGGATGGACATGGAGGGACAAATTTTAATACACTTTGCATGTTTTCCGTAGACCAAAAGAGCAGCAATTTCAAGATTAGATTATACAGAAGAAGATTCCTCAGTGACCTGACACTCGAAGGCTGCTCACTACATTAAAAAGCAAGAGCCATTTACATAGAACCGCTGCAGAGCTTTATTGAACTAACCTTTTCCCCGTTTCCTCGGTAGCTTTTTATCCCAGGAGGGTTTTGTAATTTTCCCAAATGTAAGAGCACATTCTGCAATTGCCAGTCAATACCGAGAAAGGTGTACCAAGGACGAGTAGACTCACTTCAAGTTGCCTTGTTAAAAAAGAATAATTTGGCGACGTGTTTCGCTGGTATCCTAACAAATATTTTAATGCCCATTTTACCGACACCTATGACCCAAAAAACTCGAAAAGGTAGATTAAGTCTAATTTAATATTATTTC
>VOMN01019397.1:0-11975 GCA_014899125.1 Orchestia grillus
GAGGGACTTAGGAGAGGAAGAGTGTGGGGCATGTGGAAAAGGCCTGATATTTCAGAAATATCGCTGGAATGCAACGAACGAATGTAATTCTTGCCACGAGATTTGCTTCTGATTAAACAGGTGTTGGCCCTCTCCCCAATATCCGGCAGTCCTTATTAAGTCGAAGGTATCACAAGTGCATCGGAGTGGGAGGTGGAAACTTTGAACAATTTTTGCAAATTAAATATATAAATAAGTTATTTGTGGGCAATTTTATTTTCAAATTTCCTTTTTCAATCATTAAACAGCTAATATCTCAAAATTCTTTTTCCAAAGTTTCATAGAGGCAAAAGTGCTTAGTTTGCCACTTTCTGGTAGGTATGAAATTTTGTACCTCTTTTCCCTAACATCCTGTACATCGTTTTATTTACCTTGTGAGTTTGGTATTTGATGTTAATAACATTCTATACGCGTGTGGAAACATATAGTTGTCGCGGCGGTGATAATGCTTCTCGATCCTGCCATTAAACCTACGAGTAGAAGAAGAAACTGACCCATGCCCTAATGAGTAAATAGGATACAAAACTTACATGGCATCTGTTTAAAATATGGTATCCTAATTAAAAGGGTCAGTTACCTCCAGAACCCCCCTGTTATTGAAGCTCTGTCGCAAAAATTCATTAGGTTGATTGACAGATAAATTATGTAAAATAATTTTCACTGTTATTCATTGATCTTGAGTGACATGCACCGCCTCCCAACAACAGACATCAGTGTACTGCGAATCAAGTACTAATAACTTAAAATATTTCATTGATCACACGAAAAAAGACAAAGGGTATGAGATTTTAAACCAGCGATGACGCCAGCGAGTCATCAACATGCCATCGCGTGACACCGCTTCCCTTAAAATCAACATGAAGGAGATTTGTAGTTTTTAAATGTCCTTCTGTTGCTACGCTCTTCGTGTTCACCGAATACTAAGCCAGCTTAGAATTATTTCGATGCCCTCACTAATGTATGCATCCAGATAGTCGCCATTGGGAACTGTGACTGTAAACTGTAAAAGACTGTAAACAGTTTCTTTCTCCCCCCCTCTCCTTCCGAAAAGGACATTTCTGGTCGGTTCTTCCGTAAGGGAGCTTGCTTACTGAAAGATTTAGTTCAGTTCGATGCAAGGATCAGTATTTTAACACCAAAACCAGGCTTCTCGAATTCGTTCAGAAACTTGAATATATGAAGAGGGCTTAACATGGAACGGCACTATGTCAGTATGGAAATGTATAAAAAAATTGGTCGTTTCTTTACACGAAGAATGGACCGACCAGACTTAGCGATTTTAAAAAGAAGTGGTGAATGGAAATTGTCCTCTAGCGTTGTATACATTGGCGGAGCAAGTGATGTTGATAATACTCATGCTTCAATATTTCAA
The DNA here is from genome assembly GCA_014899125.1 of Orchestia grillus. NCBI lineage: Eukaryota > Metazoa > Arthropoda > Malacostraca > Amphipoda > Talitridae > Orchestia > Orchestia grillus. The sequence goes on from VOMN01019397.1 coordinate 1,412, forward strand.
AATTTTACAGAAACATCCAAGCGTGACCTTAAAAGAATTTCATTAGCGTGAATAATTAAAGAAAGGACTAGTAGAAGTTGAAGGAATGAGGGGCAGGAGTAGATATAACGTGCTAAAGGTATGATTTTAATTACATGTAAGACTTGAGACAATAATACAACACGCCAAGAGTGGGAAACTTCACGATTTGAGACCATTTAGTAAGTGAAGTGCTTCGACACTTTCGTTCGGAATATAGACACCATACTTCTCATCATTCTACAACACACGAGTCACTTGGCCTAACTCAGTGGCAGCGGTACACTTTTACTGTAAACATAAAAGCTTACAAATTTAAAGTTAATTTCACAGACTACGTGGGTACCGTTGCTGTCCCTGCATGTGGTGCGAGCTGATGACTGGAGTTAGTGGTGAGTGGAGCAAAGTTTTCAAGTGGTGGTGAGTGAATCAAGGGGCATAATTGATGGTGAGTGGGGCAAGGTATTGAAGTGGTGGTGGTGAGTGGAGCAAGGTGTTCAAATGGTATTGAGTAGTGGGAGGTGTTTAAGAGGTAATGATGAGGATAGCAAGATGTACAAGTGGTTGTGGTGATGTGGGAAAGGTGTTCAAGAAGTTGTAGCGAAGAGGACGAAATGTACAAGTGGTGGTGATGATGGAATGCGCAGGTAATGGTCGTGATCTTGTGGCCCGCGGGTTGTTGCGGTGAGGAGGGTAGTGCTCTTTATTAACCGTGGTGATCAGTGCTAGAGTTTCAATGGCTGGTTGTGAAGCGTGTGAAACGGGAACTATACATTTCCTGCAAACTTCATAGTTTGCAGGAAATGGCAGTAGGGGTGGGAAGATGTACAGGAGGTGATAACTGGTTGAGTAGAGTAAAGGTGGTAATAGTGATGGTGGTGAAGTGCACGGGAGGTGCTGGTACAAAGGATGAGGAGAACAGGAAGTAGTTATGCAGGATATTGGGGCAGGAGCAGTGAGGTTAGCAGGATATTATGGCAGGAGCAGTAAGGCAAGCAGGAGGAGGTGGCAGGAGCAGTGAGNAAGCAGGAGGTGTTGGCAAGAGCAGTGAGGTTAGCAGGAGGTGGCAGGAGCAGTGAGGTTAGCAGGAGGTGGGGGCAGGAGTAGTAAGGTGTGCAGGAGGTGGCGGCAGGAGTGGTAAGGTGTGCAGGAGGTAGTGGCAGGAGCAGCAAGGTATGCAGGTGGGGGTGGCAGGGGAGGCAAGGTGAACAGACGAGGAGGGTGGGGCAAGGGGGCCCACTTGAGCGTATCAGCAGCAAATCCCGTTATCTGGGCCCCGCAGTCGCTCGTTACAGGGCCTGTGGGGCGCCTTGAGATGAGGGGGGGCGGAGAGGGGAGAGGGCTGTACTGCGCCTTGAAGCTCAGCGCTTGGCTGTGCTGTGCGCTCCTACTGCGCTGATTTTATAGCGACGAGCCTGATGGATCAGAGTATGGTGAGCGTTCCAGTTGTCGTGCGAGTCAGAGTTGAATCTCTTGACTGGTGAGAGAGTGAGCGAATTCCGGCGTCTGTGCATGTCGTACAGGTTCATTCTTGTCCGCAAATTATAGGCACTCTCACCCAGGTGTGCCCCGGCATCATTTTCTGTGCATTTTTAGAAAAGGGTCGTAGAAAATTGTATTATACTTTTACTTTCTACGAGCCAGACAGACCCTCTCAATCATTGAACGACTTAATCATGCAAAATTATTAGATTTTGGAATGAACCATAGATTAAGGTACCGAAGTTGAGTTTTATGTTTCCTATTCTCCTAAAATGGGTGGTTCGAGTGTAGTCTACACCCCATTGCACAAGCAACACTTTTGCAGTGAGCATTTACCCGCATTCACAAGGTGGTAGTTCTGTGGATGCAAATCTTATGTCTTGACGTTGTAATGTTGTCTTATTGTATGCATGATGTCGCACTTAGGTCAGAGGAACAATCTTTCACTCATCGTTCGACTACGGCACTCTCTGACAATCCATTTAGCGTATCGGGTTCTTCATCTTCATGACGAAGACACTTCTTTGAAGCTAACATAAACACTTTCTCCTATTGATCGAATACTGTTAAAATCTTTCCAAGTTTGAATTCTTACATTTGGATCATGCTTATTGAAGATAATACACTGATTAATGCCAATTTGCCTTACAATAATATTGCTAAGATTGTTATCAACACGTTTGTATAATATTATAATATATTATACGAAAAGTAATATTGTTTGTATTAGGCAGCACTTACATTACTTAAGTTGTACTGTTTCTTTCTGGATTTTTTGAGTGGTCGAGCTAATTTACTTCCCATTATGCCATAGAAAAGACACTTGTGTTAATTCTGTTTCATACAATGGATCATCATGAATCCCGTGCGTTATTGTGCAGTGTTAAGTCGGCTACATCACGCGAAATATACGCCAACCAAATTTAAAAATTATCTTTTTACATTGAAAGCAAAGAGTAACTTTTGGTAACTCAGCCGGGTGTACAATGGTCTCAACATTTGCTCGTGAGGGAAAATCTGGTAGGGGAGAGCAGGGAGGTTCTCGGCTCAGCACGCACTCCACCCTCTCCATGTAGTGGCTTTTTATGAGGCCTTTATTGCGCTGAGCCTCTTGCCCCTCTCTACCCTCTCTACCCTCTCTGCCTACTGGGACCCCTCAGTTTCCAACCTGTCTTCTTTCATTTCTCAGCTATTTGCTCTTTCAGAAATTTATGTTGTTTAACTCTTTGACATCTCTTTGAACTTTTTGCTCTCTAAGAATTATTTTGAACCTCTTCACGTTATCACTGAAGCTCACACTTTTATTCAGGAAGTTTCGATACATTTTTAGGTAAATCGCACTACATTTCCCTGCTTACGAGCAAACTAAATTCACGAGTAGAACAGGAGTCGCAAGCCGCCGTCAGATCCAGGGTAACAATTTCAATAACGCAGAGCAGCTCTTCAATACTTAGCGCTTGAGAGGCCGTTGCCGGGCAGCGACCAAATTGCAGTGGCCGGAGTCGCTGCGCTGCTCTTTGTGCAGCGAAATTGCGTTCGGTCTTGTAGTACTGATCCTCGCTCGGCGACTCTGCTACGTACGTGTGAATTTATGAAATGAAAGTTACGTGTTTCTCTGCGAAAAATTTTCTGTGTCCAACCCTGCCTTAATTACATGATTAGAAGATATATTGGATACACAAATATAGTAAAATTAGACAGTTGGTGAATACATACTCGTAAATAACAAAAACTCCCGTTTCTGTTCACTCATGGATTCAAATGGATATGATGAATGTTGTATAAACAGTGATATGATCTATTGTTTTATTGTATTATGATTTTATTGTTTTAGCGTTTAAATCCAAATTTCAACTTTAACAAGGCTTTCAACTTCACATTATATTGACCGCTGATGCGATGAGTGGGGCTCTGCTGCCTCCAGCCGAGGAGTTCAGGCTTTGAATACGATAAAATTCCAGAGTTTCAAACTCATTTGATACGCTCGTATTTTTACACGTAAAAATATCCAGTGATCCTGGTTTCATTCAGTGAAAAATTGACCATGAACTTAGGAAACATCGTGCATATTCCTCCCAAAGTTTTACGATTTTATTTTCTCAATTATTCAGTAATTCAAAGTTTCAAGGTTGTCACGCATGGACCAATAAATTTTTGCGAACACTATGTGATCAAAATACACTTTGTAATTTTCCTGTGGTAAAATCCTATTTTTCCATTTCTTCGTAACAAAAAAGTAAAGAATAAAAATTGCACTCTTGAGCTTTGGTTTCTGCAGTCAGGTCAAAAATTTTTCAAATTAACCTGTCATTACTATAATACCTATAATAAATACATTAGAAGTGTTATACGAAAGCCAAATTGTAAAAGAACAGTGAAAATTTTCTATTGTTTAGTAGTAATGGTAGCTAGGACTAGAGCTTGATTGCCGGGACCATAAATGGTGTTTATAATGTTTTCGAATAGCATTGACACCTGTGATTCGAATTCATATTTAATGCAATAAATATTTCGTGGCTGATATGTGAATTGAAAGATGGCCTATATTACTAGAAAAGAGGCTTAAGCTCACTGATTAGTTTTAGTTTACTTAAACGAGTTAGTAGACCATCATGTATGGCCTTTTTCTCTGCTCGCTAGAAGTCAGTGTCATAACTCTACGGAAAAGGCTCCTAATATTTAACTATCTATTTCTGATGCACGCTTATGTGGCACCGCTTCCTCCATCAGCATAAAGAATATATCAGGTCCTTTGATGTATGGAGGATCTTGCCAGTGAAATAAAAGTGGGATTTCTTACTTTAAAGAAACCCTAAAAGCTATTGATCAGTAAAAAAATGCACCAAAATTCGACCGAGGAGTGGACGAGTACCTGATTGTAGCATTTCGTTTTATTTTTTTGTACTTTAGGTTTAGTCGCAGGAGTACATTACTTTGAACTGAATCTCAATTGTCAGGTTTAATGCTAATGTATGGTTGTTTCCATTATCTCAGTATTGCTGAACATGAGTTTGTGATAATTCTGATGAATATGTGTCAGCACTGACCAGAGTCAGAATACTTTGTATGTCAGATAATAAATTAATTTGGACTTCAAAATTGCTATGAATTAAAGAAAAGAAATATTTTATTATGGTAGCATTTCAAAAATATTATTTCTCGGGTAGTTTTCGTACAAGGGACCCTCCCAATGTCACCAAAAAATTACGAACTGTTGTCGAAATGTTATCGGTACCCATGTAAGTTCAGCAGGTAATAATGCAGCGGCTGAAGTAGTTATAGAAGCATGGAGTACGATGCTGCTTCCGAGAGTGCGCTTAGCTGCACATTCTTATCGTCTGGTGAGGCAGTCGCGGTGGCGATATTCGAGCTCTTGAGAAATTATCAATAAAATTCGCTTCACTATTGGAGCACGAAGAAATGGCTTTGCTGTACCCCATATAAATTATTCTTGTGCTATCTCCTTTTGGGAAATGTGTGCCATTTAAAATTAGTTTATTTTCCGGAAGACATATTTTCTTTAACATATTTTTCCAGCGAGTAAAATAGAATTTAAAAAGCACCGATGTGTGTGCTTAATTTCTTGGCTACAGTCCTTGAGATCGCTGAATTGAACATTATGAGCGTCGAAGAGAGTGATACTTTTTGAAACTTATCGGTCATGTTGGCTTACTATCCATCTTACTAAGTTTCCTGTCAAATTATCACCTAAACTTATCGCTGTCTGTAGCTTGAGTTTAGACTAGCAGCGCTCTATTGAGTTAACTCATTATGAATAGAAATTTGAACGCTATTTATGGATACATAAAGAACAAATTTCAAATTCTGCATTTATTATTCAAGCTGTATATTTTATGATAAAATTTTAGCGTATTGTTAGGAGACCAGCAAATATGCTACTTAGAGGATTACCTTAGCAAGAAACTTTCTGAAAAAGACATGAACCTGATATCCTCGTCTTTTATCGGATTCTTGCGCTATCTCGGGAGGCTTATCTTCGACTAGATTTATTAGCAAGAGAAACTCGAGCATCACACGCCTTCTCAAACTTAGGAAGATTTTTTTCTGGGCGTGCGCAAGTCTCAATAGAGGCGTCTTCATCTTGCTTTGAAGTTTCAATAGAGATGCGAAGGGTGGACTACTGGAGGAGGGGAGATGGGAAGGGCCAGGAGAAGGAACAGAGGGGCTCGATGGGTTGATCTTACAGAGTCGTCTTCTTAAGATCGGAATATTCATGAGGAAGGCGATTAAGATGCTATCAATGGATTACTACGGCTGCATTGAAAGCAGGAACAGGAGTAGCAACGACCCGGACACCGACCTGCGATGCTTGCTGGTCTTAGCGCTGGTGTGATTGCCCGGCTGCAATTCATCTCTTCTGCGAAGGATCGACTTCGCAGAATCTGTGTTATTTGTTACTTTGGGCTCTTTTCAAGCCAGAACCAACGTTATGGAAAGGAAATGAATCAAGATCATTGCTGCTTCATGTCAGTAGGAATTTCAGGAAGATCATTGCGACGCTTCCTAACAAAAGATTTAAAACTGTTTCTTCATAGAATTTAAGAAACACAATAGTAAAAGTTTGCAAAACATCTTAAAAGAAAGAAGAAGGGGTTTCACATTTGCATTTCTACTGCGGAAGAATGATGAGACTTTTGCCACACACCTACTCATGTCTGGCAAAGCCTATTTCTCTGATATATCAGTGTGCATGTTAATGAAAAACTGCCGATTATGGTATGACAAAAATCCTAGCAAAATCCATAAGCAACCACTTCATGTACAGAAGGTTTTCGTCTGATGTGGCATAATGAGTCCAAAAATCGTTGGTCCATACTTTATCGAGGATGTTGATGGTGCAACAGTAACAAGGAAAAAATACAACTACAGACAACTGATACAGGAATATTTATAATCAAAACTGAAAGATTTGGACGTACAGAATTTGTGGTTCCAACAGCAAGAGAAACCATGAGAATCCTAAAAGCTACCTCTTTGGGTCATTTAATTTCACGTTCTAGGGACGTTTCTCGGACACTAACGTCTCCTGATTTAACCTCTGCAGTTTTTTCCTAAGGGACACCTTAAAGGAAAGGCTTACATAAATATGCGTAATACTCTCCATGAGTTAAACAGCAACATCACAGAAGAAATCAACAGAGTGACTCCAGACATTTTGGAAAAAGTCATGGAAAATAATGTGCGTTGAATATGCCCGTGTTTAAAAATAAAATAGATCATTTAATGAATATCATATTTGAAAAATAAAACTTCAATATTGTTTTTTTCATTTCAAATGCAACGCAGTTTTGTAGCTGTATAAGTTATCGTGTAATGAATGCTCAAAATAGTGAAGTGACTTTTGCACCACCCTGTAGTTGCCGTAATATCCACAGCTGTCCAACTAATCGTCCAAGGCTCCTGGTTTCATATCTGAATTCCTCTCGTCATTTCTCTCAGCATTCGCCACATCAACGTAGTTCTTGGACGTTTTGTGTTTCTTTTCATGTCAGACGCAGATGCACGGGAGATCATATCATGAAGCACTCACAACTAAAATTCTCGATTCCTATATTTTTTTTTAAATATGCAACGAGAATTTCCCCCTACGCATTTTGTAGTAATGCTATGTAAATTAAAAATAATTATGGTGGCAATATCAGTCATCATTAAATAAGTCCAAACAATTTAGTTTTTCTCTAAGGTGACGAGAAAGGTATTGCATAAGAACTTCTTCCCATTCGAATTAGAGTTCGCATGCTTTCACACCAATTACGCTACCCAACGCACACAACCTAAGCGAGAAACTGAGGGGCAACTGAGGTAATATAACTAAGGGGTAAAATAACTATTAAGGTAACATAACTAAGATGTAACATAACTAAGAGGTAACGTAACTAAAGGGTAACATAACTAAGGGGTAACATAACTAAGGGGTAACATAAATAAGGGGCAACATAACCAAGTCTACGTGTGCATTTGGTAATTTGCCTTCCTGATATTTTTTTTGGCAAAGCAGTGAGCGCAATGCCCTAGGGTAATCTACTCTACTTGTGCGTCATGATTTAGATAATTTAATGTGTGGGTGTACAAGGTGTGAGAAAGAAAAGAGGTACAAAATTTTACGCCTACTAGAATTTGGCAAACTAAACACTTTTATCTCTGTAAAACTTTGCGTAAAAGTTTAGGTTTTTGAGATATCAGCACTTTAATACTTGAAAAAAGGAAATTTGGAGATAAGATTGCCCACAAATGATTTACATATGCATTTACTTTAAAGAGAATATTCAAAGTTTCACCACCCACATTGATACACTTGTGATATCTTCTACTTAAGGACTGCTGGATAATGTGGAAAAGGCCTGGCATTTCAGAAACATCGACAGAAGCCACTGCAATTCTTGCCACGAGATCTTCCTCTCATTCCACAGGTGTTGCGTGAACAAGGCTTTTCATGTGGCCCCAAAATCGGTATCCATCGATGTGGGTGGTGGAAACTTTGAACAATATCTGTGAAGTTAATGTATGAGTAAATTATTTGTGGGCATTTTGTTTCAAATTTTCTCTTTTCAAACGTTAAACGGGTAATATCTAAAAAAAATTTTGAAAAATTTTATTAGGTAAAACGGTTTAGTTCACCAATTTCTAGTAGGTGTGAAATTTTGTACCTCCTATTCCCTAACACCCTTTATATGTAAGCTATCCCTTCGTCTTTTTTTTGATATAGTAGGTAAAATTCTGTATATCAGAGGCGATTATACCATCGAATTAAGCGAAGGATAATATCTTAGGTCTAAACTTGCAATACCTTGGCTAATGAGCTAACATTTTTTCTTGTGCCCATTTTTCTTGCACTGATTGAGAAAATCAAAGATACGGGTCACGAATATTTCCGAAATTTTAAGCCTGGAATTTAATTTAAGGTACTGAAAGTTCGACAATTTATTCAAGCTCCAAAGGGAGTTATTCCTATCGCTGAAATTTAATGCATGCATAAAATACGAGGCGCTTCGAGTGAGAGTGTTGGAAGATCAAGAGAAGTAGGAAGAGAACTTAATGGCAGCCATTTAATTTGCGTACTGATTAATTACGTGTCTCCAACTTATTACTTCGATCTTTCAGCTTAGAAATTAGCTATAGCAAACCTCGTATCAACTTTGTTGTAAATACCGTACCCAATTATTTCAATCATATGACCCATACGCAGTTGAATTAAGCAGTGCAATAGCACTTGCCCTATCATAGGAGTCATAGTCAGTTTGTGTCGAACTGATGAAAAAGAGAGAATATCGTAATTCAAAAACATCTTTCCGCGTCCCCATTTGAATTGACGTACCAAAATTTGAGGGTCTTTTCTAAAAATAAATAAAGCACATGCGCATTGTGAGCTCGCTCGGAGCAGCACGGGCACCTGCCTCAGGCACTGGAGTGATCTGCTGTAAAGCCGTCCATTACTGCGCCGCCGCTGCTCATGTCCTTCCATAAATATTCTTCAAGAATTTTTACCCCTCAAAATTCTCAAGAAGGAAAAAAAAAGAAGACGCTCTGCTTCGGTCCTTTGGACTCCGATCCTCCTAAGCCGAAGACGTGTTGAACGAACCGAAAGCGGCATTAGCGCGGTGCTGGTGGTGAAGATGGTCCATGAAAACTGATGGTGGTGAAAATTGATGTTGGTGGTGATAGAGGTGATGCTAGCAGATAGCGATGATGTTTAGTAAAGGTAGTAAGTGATGAGATATAGTGTGTGGGCTTAGACGTCAAGTTCGTCGTGAAAACCGAGCGTAGATGGCAAAAATTACAGATTTTTCGCAGGAATTTTCAACTTCGGCAAAGTCTCTTAAGAAAACACATTGAGTTACCCGCATGGCAAGTTTATTTTCTTAGACATAATTTTGGAGTTGAAACTTCAAGTATTTATATGAATTTGCATCAATAGTTTGAGTCCTTTGAGAATAAATCTAAGTGACGTAAATTGGATGAGAAAATACCGCTTTTCACATCGCCAACAAAGCTTTTTTCTGTGTAGTTAAGGGCACTCGAGGTCCAAAGAGCGGCACTACATACAAGCAAGTCCTCGACGTAGAATTGGGTACACGATGGCTTTGGTGCCTCAAAAACATCCAGTAAATTTCTGAATTAATTTCTGATTAAATTGTTTCATGATTAATAATAATTTTCCGTACACATGACAGTCGTGGTCTTCAATGTTGCATTGAGGCTCTTTTAGCTAATTTTTCTTATCATATTATGTCATTACTATGTAAGCACATATTTGATTTTATTATTACGCTTACATTATGCTATCAGGCCCTGGTACAATCAATGAGTCGGACGAGGCGATGCCCTTTTGCACAACTGGGTAGTATAGGCAATTCCAGATTGACTTCTGTTCCCAGAAGAAAAAAAAATATAGAGCACGAAGTGATTATACTGCCACTCGAGACGTATTATTTTAAACGGTTAACCTCGTAAGTTGCTTTGGGAAGTGACATGAGAATGCAAAGCGCTCTGCGGCCCTCAGAACGCTGCCTTCGCTGGAGCCGCAGCTCCGCGGGTTACTGTTGATCTCAATAGTTATCGCATCGGAATTATTTCTCGAAATATTTCTGTGAGCCTGTCTAGTAAGAAATACAGACAGTTTATATCTTTCCATTAGTTGCCTGATGCAATTGTAGCTCTCGTTTGTTCCATTGGCACAATAATGCATTCACTTGTTTTTTCCTTGCCATCATCTTAGCATTTGCATTCATTTCACGTCATATGTGCCATCATTTTTTCCTAACTTGCTGCCACTATTCAATTTGTGCACTCTTAACGTATTTTTAAAAGTTACTTCTATTATTTGATTATTATTTGCAATCAACTGCTGTTCATTTTTCCTTCGACAATAACAATAAATCTCTATTTTTCTAACTGTTTTTCTCGTCATACTGCTTATTTCACCCTCCACTACATTGTGCATCTCTCATTCCCTTTCACTATAAAAAACTGTAGTTCTCTGATCAAGTTCAATATTCTCTTCATCACGAACAATTTTCCTTCTGTTTTCTTATCGTCTACGTCC
>VOMN01019399.1:0-16918 GCA_014899125.1 Orchestia grillus
TGAGAGAGGGGAGAGTGGGAGAGGGGAGAGTGGGAGAGTGAGAGAGGGAAGAGTGAGAGGAGAGAGTGAGAGGGGAAAGTGAGAGGGAAGAGTGAGAGGAGAGTAAGGAGTTAGTAATGAAGAGTTAATAAGAGCATAAGAGAATGGTAAGGGAGAGTACGAGTGTGAATGAGAGAATGAGGGAGACAAAAAGTTGGCATCGTGTGAAAGAATTGGCTTAACGTGGGAAATAGTGGCATAGTAAAGAAGATAATGGCATACCATGGGCGAATTGGTATTGCGTGGGCGATGGTGGCGTAGCGTGAGAGTATATGGCATATCATGAGAGATAGTCGCATAGCGTGGAAAATAGCGGCACAGCGTTGGGGAATTGGCATTCCATGACAAATAATGGCATATCGGGGGAGAATTGGCATAGCGTGAGGGAAAGTGGCATAGCGTGGTGGAAAGTGGCATAGCGTGGTGGAAAGTGGCATAGCATAAGAGAAAGTGGCATAGCGTGGTGGAAAGTGGCAAAGCGTGAGGGAAAATGGCATAGCGTAGTGGAAAGTGGCATAGCGTGGTGAAAAGTGGCATAGCATGGTGAAAAGTGGCATAGCGTGGTGGAAAGTGGCATAGCATAAGAGAAAGTGGCATAGCGTGGTGGAAAGTGGCAAAGCGTGAGGGAAAATGGCATAGCGTAGTGGAAAGTGGCATAGCGTGGTGAAAAGTGGCATAGCATGGTGAAAAGTGGCATAGCGTGGTGGAAAGTGGCATAGCATAAGAGAAAGTGGCATAGCGTGGTGAAAAGTGGCATAGCGTGGTGAAAAGTGGCACAGCGTAGTGGAAAGTGGCATAGCGTGGTGAAAAGTGGCATGACATGGCAGAAATTGAAGGAAAATGACATGGACAGAGAGAGAAGGACAGGAAAAGGGAGAGGGACGTAGGGAAGGACAGAGAGAAGGACAGAAAGATAGACAGGAAGAGGGACAGAGGGAGGGACAGAGAGGTGGACAGGGAGGGGGACAGAGGGAGGGACAGAGAGGTGGACAGGGAGAGGGACAGAGGGAGGGACAGAGAGATGGACAAGGAGAGGGACAGAGGGAGGGACAGAGAGAGGGGCGGAGGGAGGGACAGGGGGAGAAGCAGTTGCTTATCTCGTTGCCAATTTTATCGACTGCATCTTTGTACAAAGCATCCGTTGCCATGGCAACTCTCGTCTCCCACACAATAGCCTCTCTCTTTCTCTCTTCCTCTCCTTCTCATCTCTAGCCTTCTCCATCACCTCATTTCCACCATGTTCTATTTCTATGTATCTTTTCCATTGCACTATTTCAACATCTGTATACTTCATGTTCCCCTTATTTGACGGACGCCATCACCGGCGTTGCACTTATTTCTTCTTCCCTTTGTGTAACCTGCGTCATAATTTGATAATTTTATTACACAAATTAAAGGAAAACTATCACTCTCCAGTTTAATTTAAGAGCTTGAATAATAATTTACCATCCCCAACCCAGAACCCACAACCTGTGATTCACAATTTACAACTTTCAATTCACCATTTACCACCCATAACTTGCCATTCTCAATCCATAACTCCCAATTCACATTCCACAACCCACAACCTACAATTCACGATCCACAACGCACAACCCACAATTCCCGATCCACAACCCACAATTCACAATCCATAACCCACAACTCCCAATCCACAATACACAATTCACAACCCACAATTCACAATCCATAACCCACAATTCACAATCCACAACCCACACTTCACGATCCACAACCCACAATTCACAACCCTTTATCACAATCCAAAAATTTTGCCTCAAACTTTTTTTTGCCAAGTTCACCATTGCAGCTTAGGGCCCATGTTTTTCAAGAGGCATTTTTATGGCTAGCACTGTTGGCCTGATAATGTTTAGCAGTAGAATATTATACTGATGTCGCCTTGATAATATTCTTACAACATCAGGAGTACACCTTCACCAGACATCAACGTGGTTAATGAACGTGCCCCTGTCCGATGTTTCGCTAAGAGCATTAGTGAAGGAGATCTACCTAAAAATAATGTCAACCAAACACGCAACGCCCTAACATGTTCGTCACTCATCGCAACTTCAAATGTATGCACAACGGGAAGAAAACGAAGACGAGGGCGGATTGAAGCTGAAGCCGCTACAGATTCTGGGTACATCGACCTCACTCGATTTTCTCTCCTAAACTTTTCATGTATTTAGGGCACCAGTATTTGAGGCACTTATAGAAATAATTACTAGATCCTCCTTCAAACCTTGTCGGTCATCCTTGTTATACCATTACATATGGAGGCTTGAGTAGCCGACATACACGTGGCATATGTTTGCTACAGTACCCAACGTAGGTGGCATATGTTTGCTACAGTACCCGACGTAGGTGGTATATGTTTGCTACAGTACCCGACGTAGGTGGCATATGTTTGCTACAGTACCCGACGTAGGTGGCATATGTTTGCTACAGTAGCTGACGTAGGTGGCATATGTTTGCTACAATAGCTGACGTAGGTGGCATATGTTTGCTACAATAGCTGACGTAGGTGGCATAGGGTGGCTATAGTAGTCAACATAGGTAGCGAATGGTGGGTAGAGTAGCCAACATAGATGGTATATGGTTGCTGTGTAGAACGGCATGACGTACAGGTTCTTACATACATAAATACATGCAGACTTCCGTATATTCATACTTCCATACATGCAGACCGACCAACAATGATAGCTTGATAATGCAAATAAAGGTTTCTCAACTTCCTGAAAATTTGTTTCTGATTTTTTTCCAGAAAATCTTGCACGTCATAGCAACATCGTAAGCAAAAGTTAGGGCTTAAATCAAAAAGTTAGTATTTAAATACAAACATATTTATTTAAATTATTCAATTTCGACCGACAAGAGGTAATGACTTTAAAAAAAAACAGCCAAAAGTTTGCTTTTATTGGCGAAAATAAGGAAATGCAAAGATTACGATCGTATGTCATTAATATACGAATTGTTTTCGACTTTTTTAAAAACTTTCCCAAAAAATCGAGCCATAATTGCTCTATTTCGCCGAGTGGACCATCAGTATTAGAACATTAAAATCTGCCCAGTGGCTCGCGCTGAGGAATTAGTACTACTCGGAGCGTAGTGGAAGCGTACACTTACGAACGTCTGTTAAGGGTAAATAGAACAAATTTCAATCTCAGCTGTACAGAAGGGTCCAAAAAATGTACCCACTGTTGAGGGTCCTTTGATTGGCGGTGCAAGCTGACACCAACACGCTGGCGACCGCCACCGACCCACAGTGAATTCTACGGCTGTGCTGCACTACTGCGTCAGATTAGTACATGTAAGTCTCTATGTTCAAAATTGTGGAATGACAATCACTGAAAAAAAGGCGGTGGCACCCCAGTGTGGCTCGGGCGTGAAGGCCCAAACATCTCAAAGGTATCAAAAGAAGGAGTGAGTGCATTTGTTCATTTTTTTCGATCCTCCTGTACATCACCTCTCACGGATTCAAATCCTGGCTTATTCGAGCTAGAAGCCCCACGCACTCCGCTAGGGGTGAGAATACGTGCATATATTTGTACATACGAACATACATACGTTCGTGAGGCATTCAGCGGATATATTCCCTCCCCCCTCCCCGTGCAAACCATCACCGAGGGGTTAGATTGCAACGGCGCCATATGGCGACGCACTCGTGTTGCCATATGGTGCCGGAGTGTTGCCATGTCATCAGAGGCAGGCCAGCACGTGTTTACCAGGTACACAGCAGCACGTGCCGTGCGTGCTCCCCAGCAGCTCGACTTCCTTCCTAAAACCCTGACGCGGACGACGCGTTGTAAGTCGACCCCGGCCAAATCTGCGACCACACCGGGCCCTTTAAATTTGTCGTGATGACGGGCGGCCCTTTAAATCTGTCGTGACGACGGCCGGTCTTTTAAATCTGAAGTGATGATGGCCGGCCCTTTAAATTCATCGTGATGACGGCCGGCCCTTTAAATTCATCGTGATGACGGCTGGCCCTTTAAATTCATCGTGAAGACGGCCGGTCTTTTAAATTTGACGTGATGACGGCCGGCCCTTTAAATTCATCGTGATAACGGCTGGCCCTTTAAATTCATCGTGATGATGGCCGGCCCTTTAAATCTGTCGTGATGACGGCTGGCCCTTTAAATCTGTCGTGATGACGGCCGGCCCTTTAAATCTGTAGTGAAGACGGCCAATCTTTTAAATCTGACGTGATGACGGCCGGCCCTTTAAATTCATCGTGATGACGGCCGGCCCTTTAAATCTGTCGTGATAACGGACGGCTCTTTAAGTTCTGGTCTCCATGATCGTTCCGGAGGAATTGGATTGAATTTGGAGGCATTTTGAATGAATTATTTGAGCTAAGGATAATTTGTTCTAAATTTTCGCTGTGTACTGCGTCACAGGTAATTTTTTCCAGTTTATGATCATTTCAGGGGTTATATTTTCTTTGTTAAGGGTGATTTCAGATAAATATTCGCACTGTAGAATTATTTCGGATGAATTTTGTTAATATAATATACAGTAGTTTAAAATGAGCTTAATCAGCTTAAGGTATTTTTTTCGGGCAAATGGTCTTCATTTATGATTTTTCTCCGTGAGGATTTTCTTAATTTAGGGTTTTTCTGGTCGAACTTTCTTAATAACGGATAATTTCGAATAAATTATCAGTACATGCAGTGTATCATTTTGAACGAATTCTCCTCGTTTAGATGCACCGCGGGCGATTTTCTGCATTTGGTGTCCCTTTGAAAGAACGAATACAAACTAAGCACGAGTTCCCGAGGAGTGTGGTCCCGGCTCTCACTTATATTTAGGAATGAAGGAATTTTTCATTTTAAAAGTAGAAATTATACTCTATGCAAACAGTCAGCTTTACGAACACTCCTCCATTTACGAGCGACCCTCAGTGAGCACCCCTTCATTTACGAACAACCCTCCACTTATGATTACCCCTCCACGTACGAACACCCCTTCGCTTACGAACACCCCTCCACTTACGAACAACCCTTCGCTTACGAACACCCCTCCACTTACGAACACTCCTTCACTTACGAAAAACTTGAGTACGCCCAAAAACTAACCTGAAAATTCCTTTCCAAAAACAAATTTAGCCAATTTCTCAACCGTAAGTCAGAATAAATCGTGAACGGAAATGAATTTGCTGCAAATTTGTTGCAAATCGAGGTCCCAGTGTACGTGTCCAGGTCCCAGTGTACGTGTCCAGGTCCCAGTGTACGCGTCCAGGTCCCAGTGTACGTGTCCAGGTCCCGGTGTACGCGTCCAGATCCCGGTGTACGTCTCCAGTGTGTCCCGTACGATTTGGTTTGCATTTCAAACTTCTGGTGACAGGCGCTCGAAACGTGCGCGCACTTGAGTCTGGCGCACTCACTTAGAACTAAAAATTCAAATGTGCTTCAAAATGTCGAGAACAAACAATTTATGATCCAAAATATTGTGAACAAACAATTTATGACCACGAGCGTTACATCCGTTCAAAATTTCAGACGTGGATTAGTCACCATTATTCCAATGGGCATTTTGAATTGTAGCTACTTCTGGTACCTGGATAAGTTCTATAACTTATAGGGCACCCTATAGAAACCATATTCTAAGGCATACATGCGCAAATACACATGAATCTACCTAACTTGATGCACTTATCTTAAAGGTTGTATGAACCAATGTCTAAATACTACTCCAATCGCTCGGGAATCGCGCCCAGAGAAGAACACCAAGAACACGAAGAACACCAGCATACACGTTTTCTAACACACATTTTCAATAAGACACACACATCACACACGTGTGTAGACGTCGTCTCTGCGCACTAAAGACGTTTAATTGCCATTGCATACAAGCGGAGAGCCGTCAGCCTGGAGACCATCATCGAGTTTACGACTCGGTGACATTTACCATCTTTCCATCTCGCTGACACGAGTCAGATTGTGTAGGCAGAGCCGAGGATCTCTAGGGGGTTGTCCCGCTAAATGCCACCAGTTTACCCTCCCACCGACCTTTGTTATGGCAACAATAGGCTCTTTAAGTCACAAAGATGGCGGGTAGGATTAGCAACATCCCAAGCTCTGCGAAATGCGATCGATTGCAGTGCCCCACTTGGGTCCCTGAGTGGAGATCTTGTTAATGGTGCTTAATGCGAGCTCTACATGCGGGTTAATGAGTTAAATGTGTGTTAATGAGTTGAATGTGTGTTCATGAGCTAAATTTGTGTTCATGAGCTAAATGCAAGGTCGTGTATGCTAAATGCAAGCGCGTTGCGAGGTATAATGCAAGCTAATAAGTTGAAAACCATCTCGTTTACTAAATACAAACTACCTCCAAAGAAAAAGTTGCGAGGCAGGCTTTAGAAATAAAAAGATGTTCATAAGCCAAATGCAAGAGTGCGAACCACACAAATGCAGACTCTCTCGTGAAGTAAATGCAGTCTTGTAAACTGAATGCAGGTGTACGAGCTAAATGCAGTCTTGTAAACTGAATGCAGACGTACGAACTAAATGTAGTCTTGTAAACTGAATGCAGGCTTTCGAGTTAAATGCAGTCTTGTAAACTAAATGCAGGCGTACGAGCTAAATGCAGTCTTGTAAACTAAATGCAGGCTTACGAGCTAAATGCAGTCTTGTAAATTGAATGCAGGCTTACGAGCTAAATGCAGTCTTGTAAACAATGCAGGCTTACGACCTAAATGCAGTCTTGTAAACTGAATGCAAGCTTACGAGCTAAATGCAGTCTTGTAAACTGAATGCAGGCTTACGACCTAAATGCAGTCTTGTAAACTGAATACAGGCGTACGAACTAAATGCAGTCTTGTAAACTAAACGTAGCCGTCTGAGCTAATTGCAGTTAGGTAAGCTAAATGCAAAAGACTACTTTGATTTGTGTATGTACTGTAGTTCACCACTTAGTTTTGTTAGCTTTATATGAAGTACAAATTATTAATCGAAAAAGTACAATAATTATTCATTTTTAGAATGACTCACTCCCATTATTATTCACTTGAACACCTAAATGTAATTTTACAGTTCAAATTTAACGAAGATCAAAAACTTATTCTCAATTGCCGATTTATTCATTTGATTTAAAAAATTACAAAACAACTTTATTTGGCTAAAATTTCTTTGCACCTGCCAATTCAATGTGAGAATGTGAAATAACATAATTTATAAACTTCGAAATTCGTTTAAAAAAGTTCAATTGAGAAATATCTCTCAAAATGTATTTGGACAAATGGCGCGTGAATTTAACTTGCAGGATATTCCTGAATTTACGATGAAATAGAATCTTAATTTTTTTAATAGAATAATTTCGTCTCAGCACTTTTGAATTGAAATGCGGGATTGGCTTCACCACAGTTTTGTAGACACAACTCTGCAAGGCAATCTTTGGCAATCAGCTCCTCGTAATCCTGAACCATACAATCCTAAATCAATTACGAAATTATCAATCATTTAACATTATTTCTGTATTGATGAAATGCCGCTCATAATTTTTTGATAAAAACTTTCACTCCCTACTAAAGAATGAAGAATACTCTTCAATACTTGAAGGAAGCATCAATTGCTGTTAGCAGCAGTACTTAAGTATCAGTCTGAAAAATTTGAACATACAGCACAAACACTGAAAGCGAATGCATGGCCAGACAGAACCGGTGCTATAAAAAAAAGTTCCAGAGCATCATTGAAATAATTACAATTGAAATCTTTCTATGGCGTACAAGCGATTTTATTAATGCAATACAAAGCATTTCTGAAAAGGCGGTGCCGTGTTAATCTTGCAGTCTGTAATTTGCTATCAATTTTTGCCGATTGTTAAGAGTGCAGACCCCCTTTAGGGGAGTAGCGTTTGGAATTACAAGGTGAAATGTTGAAGTGAGATCAAACGAGAATTTCGCTTTGGAACTTTTACGGAAAGTGACAGAAGCTTTTGATATTTCGAATAAGGTTCACGGCACTGACGTTCTTTAAATGAAAAAATGATCTAAAAGTGATTTGAGTTAATTGATATGGCAGGTGACCCGCTCTATGACAGACCAACAACATCGCCAAAAAAGACGATAATTGTAAGACTGTTGGGCACCTCACAGCACAACGAAGACACCGGCAATATTGGTGTCTTCGTTAACTCCACACATCGCATCGAGAAAATTCTTCGCGCATTTCAGAAAGAATACAATCCGCAAAAAAACAAGCAAAAATTTCCGGAAAATTTTGGGCTCTTGCCTCTCGCGTGGGGCCGCTGCACCCCATCGATCTGGCACAGTCCTCACGACTCGGGGATTTTAATTCCCCTCGCATGACTGGGCCAGGATTACCGTCACTCAATTGCGCTCCCCCCTTTCCACTTTCCCCCGCTGGGGGATAACACCTGTGGATCGGCCCCCCGTACCCCCAGATCAATGCTGGCGCGAGTGTAATGAGCTACTTGGAGCAGGGGATAATGGAGACAGGTGGGGAAAGTGGGGTGGAGTGGGGAAAGTGGTTTGTGGTGGGGAAAGTGGGGTGAGGTGGGGAAAGTGATATGGGGTTGGGAAACTGGAATAGTGTGGGGGAGTGGAGTGGGGTGAGGAAAGTGGTGTAGGATGGGAGAAGCAGAGTGGGAGTGTGGGGAAGGTGTGGTGTGGAGTGAGGGGAGTGTGGGGGTGTGAGAAAAGGGAGGAGTGGGGTGAGGAAGTGTGGGGGTGTGAGGATAGTGTAGTGGAGATTGAGGGAAGTGTGAGGATGTGGGGAAAGTGTGGTATGGAGTATAGGAAGAGTGTGGGGGGTTGGGAAATGTATAGGGTAGAGGAGGTGTCCTGTGGGTTGGGGAAAGTGTGGTATGGGTTGGGGAAAGTGTGGTGTAGAATGAGGGATTTGCGGTGTGGGTTGGGAAAAGTGTGGCGTGGAGTAGGGAAATGCCTCGCAGAAAAGAGGAGAAAATACCAGAAATATACAAACTCCTTTGCCAATCACAATACAGTGCGTTCCGCTCGATTATCCAAACATTTTTAATTGAAAGATTTAAATAAGTTTAAATTTTCATGTTTCACAGAATATTACATTCTAATTTTTGTATCAAATCAAAAATACTGCATTTTAGCGATATTGTATGTTGAGTGAAATAATTGTACTGTCATCATGTTTTTCCAAGCTCGTGAAATCTTGGAAAATCAAAATGTTCCGTTAAATTGTGAAGAACCACTACACAGACTAACAATATGCACGAAATCTGGTCTTGCATAAGAAGTTCGACCTAAAATTACGTCTATGCTTATAACTGGTACGTTAACACTAGAAATATCCAAAGAATAACGTCGTACTATAAAAACATTTGTATTTTCTCGAAAAAATATGCAGGAAGGTACCAGAAAGAATTCATTTACAAAATTTATTTACAAGGAATATTCGTGAAATAAAGTTTGAAACTGCCAAACTTCCTCATTCTACCTGTTCAAAATTTTTTTGAAGTGGCTGGTGCTCCAAAAGTTAGTAAAAACACCCGGAGTAGGACCCTCAAAACTCTTGTCAGAGTGATTAGTCCCATCAAAATATCCCCATTGATCGAATCAAACAGAACCAAAAGGGTTAAATGAGCCCAGAACTAAAAAAAGGTCGTTTCAGCAATGTCATTTTTGCTGATTAGTCCCGTGCAGCGCTCGATGGACTCGATGGGTTGTGATCGGGTTGGCTGTTGAGTGGTCGTTCGGCAGGAGTGCGCATGCGTCGAAAAGAAGGTGGTGGGGAGTCATGTTTTGAGCATGTATATAAAGAGATGGATTAATGAACTCCTACAAGTGTAAAAAAGGATTTAAACTAGATTCAAATTCCTCCAGTAAGCTTTTGGAAGATGTATTTCTTTTCTGGTTTCATAATCATCCAATTATGAAAAGAATGTCTCCGATATTTTGACAGGATAACGCACCTGCTCACGGAGCAGAAAACCCAACCAAATGGCTGCTAGAACAAGGATTCAAATGATGCAATTTAATGGTGTGGCCTCCAAGCAGTCTCAACTTGAATCTGATAAAAAATTTACGGTTCATTGTCAAGATGAGAATTTATGCTGATGGCAAGCAATACTCAGCATTAGAAGTTCTGAGGGAGGTATGTAAAAGTCCTTGTTTATCAATTAGGCTATCTGAGACAGCACAATTGACATCAGCAGTTAACAGACAACTCATTAGGATATTACACAATGGAAGATATCATGCTTGGTCATAACCAACACTAAAAGTATTAGTTGTTTTGTCATTGAATTATACCTCGTCGTACTCGGTTTTTAAGCACAGAAATATGTAATTCCATTGGTAAAATACAGAATAAAAATGTTCTTATTTTACTGTTCCTTTTATATTCAAAGAGGGCGGTAAATTAGGACATATGTGCATAATTCATTGAAAATAGTACGTATTGCTTCACTAGCATGGTCAATTGAGAATAATAACTCGAAAATAGTATGAACGGTTCTGAAACCCTCAATTTTTCGAGGAATGGTAACTATACAACAAGCAGAACGCACATACACACACATGCATACACATGCCCACTTGAATATATATATAATCACCCATACACACAAACATACACCGCGCACAAACACGTACAAATACATCCACACACACACCAATAAGATTTGCACTATTTTTTCTCCTCCAGTGTTTATGATTTGCGTTATCAGTGCTATTACAAATGTATTATCTCATTTGATAAGCTCCGCAGACAAAAAATTAGTCACCTATTGTTTTTTGAAGGTCTGTCACGGAAGAGAAGAAGGGTCTGTCATGTTCAGGGGCTGTTTCAACTACACCGTATTGCACCCTTTAGTTGATGTGTCAAGTTTAACTGACACATCTGAATGCAGAAAACCCTGTTGCTTTGCCTATCTTTCAGGGTAACAAAACTGGTGGGTGCATCGGGTTAGATATTAATTGGCATGACTGTCATTCAGGCTATGTCAGGCATTTAGACTCTCCAGCTAAGTCCCCAGACATGAACCCAATAAAAATTTGTGCGCCCACCTAGCACGACAAGTTGGGCGTCAAGAAAATCGTCCACGTACTGTGGCCGCATTACGAGGTCAGTTGATGGAAGAGTGGTTTGAAATTGACAAGGTGTACATCATTACGCTTGTAGACTCATCGCCGTGTAGAATTACTGCCGTTATTCCTGCTCGTGGAGGTCATGCACCATACTAGTAGCAGGAGACTAATTTTTGGTTTGGGATGCATATTTTGAATTTATTGGGATATATCGATAGTTTCACTTATGTCATTCGCACAACAAACGCATACTATGTAGCAGCTTGCGTTGGGCTTTTGAAATGTGCTTCTATACACACACATATTAGTGAGAGGGTAACGGGTAATTTTGGGGCATAAAACGGGCAAGTATGAGGGGATAACGGGTAATTTTGAGGGGGAACGAATAATTTTGTGGGATAAACGGGTAATTATAAGGAGTTAATGGGTGATTTTGAGGCAGAAACGGGTAATTCCGAGGCAAAAACGGGTAATTCCGAGGGAAAAACATGTGACTCTGTTAGAGAAACGGGTAATTCAGAGGGAAAAACGAGTAATTCTGAGAGAGGAGCGGTTAATTCTGAGAGCATGATGTTGAAATCGGATGGGTTGTGGCTAATCTTAAGGGGAGACGGGTAATTCTGAAGGGAAATGAATAATTCTGAGGGGTGACTGCTAATTCTGAAGGGTGATTGGTAACTTTGATGGGTGACGGGTTATTCCGAAAAGGTAACGGGAAAATCTCAAGGGTGACAGGAGATTCTAAAGTGATAACAGGTAACTCCAAGCAGGTAGCGCGGGTAATTCTGAGCGAGAGACTCTGAGGGACTTAGTAAGTGATAAGCTTGAGACTCGAGTCTGGGGTCAGCAATTGCAGCAGCTTCAGTCAATGAGAATTAGAGAGATTACCGCCGCCTCAAGGCTGATCTGGCCGCTGATATCCCGAGTGTGTAATTCGGCGGCGCCTAAGCCGCTTGTGAGACATGCGACTCTGTGAGTGAGACTGCGAGTGAGGCTCTGTGAGTGAGACTCTGCGAGTGAGACTGTGAGTGAGACTGCGAGTGAGGCTCTGCGAGTGAGACTGCGAGTGAGACTTTGCGAGTGAGACTCTGCGAGTGAGACTCTGCGAGTGAGACTGCGAGTGAGACTGCGAGTGAGACTCTGCGAGTGAGACTGTGAGTGAGACTGCGAGTGAGACTCTGCGAGTGAGACTGTGAGTAAGACTCTGCGAGTTTTGACCTCTCCCAGTATAAATTGACCATTTCTGAGCCAGTGCATTCAAACATAAAAAAACAACTCTGGAATTCACATAAACACAACAGGCGTCCGTCAAGACGCTTGCAATAGGAGCGTTCAAAAGATCAACGGTCAAAATTGACCCAAAATTCATCAATCCAAATACGACCCCTGATTTTCATGAGCACCGACACGAGCGACTCCACCGACCGCATCTCTGGACAGCTGGAGCCCAGCGAAGAAATGAGACCACGTGTCATAAAAGTTTGTACACGAAGAGTGCACCACGTCATAATCTAGGGAACTTGGCCCCCTCCATTTATATCCTAAGAATTTATACATACATGTAGTTTCAACTAATGCATGAAGAGCACTATTGGGACATAAAAGTATGTCCTCCTTCAATAGATTCATTATTATGGTTGTATTTTTCATTGTAAGCCCCTTAGACATGCCCATGTTGCCTAAAATGACAAAAAATGTATCAGTGTATTTTTTCTGACGTGTCATCTAAGTCAGAGCCGAGGCAGGGTTCGCACGAACGCCTCTCACAGAATCGCAAATATTCTAACATAACAATGAAAGCTCGTGACGTCGCTTCAAATAAATAACTCAATCCTCTAAAAAAGAACGGGGCAAGAATCGTTTCAGGTTGCCTTGTAATTTAGCAACACGGTTTTGCAGTCGCGGAATGCAGTCGCGATGCCAGCCCAGAATTTCTCGCCTCGAATAATAACGAAGTCGGCGGTCTTGCTCAATGCTCCACGATGTCGCCGTTCAAATTGAATGAACGATTTCAATATTTTAAGACGATAAGGTTCAAAGGAACGCTCTCCGCACAAAGAATCAGAGCTAAACATTCCCTGAATAACCCGTGACGAATTCAAAAATAATACCAAAGTGCCTGAATCGCGTGAATATTGAGACTCGGACGGAGGGCGTTTGAAACATTGCAGACACGACTTAATAGCGCACTCGACTATCCGTGTTGACTTGCGCAGAATTTGTTCAAGGAGACGTGCGCTGAGCATGGGAGCATCTTTTATGCACGTGCTGTGGACATTCTTGCACCACGAGCCAGGGTTTTTTAGCAATCCGGACCTTCCTGAGACATGTGTGTTAGTCCTGAGAGATGATTATGGGCTACAGGAACATGCATGTCGATCTGTGGTAGTTCTTGCTTAGAGTAAATGTCGGCTAGGAGACCAGTGTCCTGTTGCTAGACGTGTGAGATTAGCAAAGCTAAATAATGCCACGCTGAGTTGATGTATTTTTTTCGTGTAACCGTTTATTTAAACCGCAAAAGAATTAGATAATAGAAAATTCCCGGGTCCGTATTCCTGTTCAGCGAGACTGTGTCAGAGAAGGCAGTCCGTATCAGTGATACGGAAAGTTACAGTATTCCACCAGGAATTCAACCTCATTGTGACGGCTCGGGGACTGCTACTCCCCTCAATAAAACTTCGCGCCCAAGTAAAAATCACTCACATATTTACGTCCCTACTAAAATGAGGAATCTTGTAATTGATGCAAGAATACATCACTGGAACGTCAGCTCGAAGAGGTTAAGGCATTCATTATAGAGATGTGCCACGATCTCACTGTGTACTTGCTGTAAGTGTCGTTTGTGTTGAACATGCACATGCATTTTATGTGCGTACTGTTTGTATTGAACACGTACATGTACATGCTGTGGATGCTGTTTGTGTTGTACATGTGTACGTTGTACGTGGTGTTTTATGTTGTACATGCGCATGCATACGTTGTAGATGCTGTTTGTGTTGTACATGCACACGCAGTACGTGTTGTTAGCGTTGCACGTGTACATACATGTACATATTGAACACGTATGTCAGCTAAGGCGTCATTGCTTGGGATTGAATGCCCAGTCAAAATTTTAGGACTCCGCATCGATAAATTCAGAAAATCTATCTACCTATCTATCTAGTATAATCTATCTATCTATATATAATACTAAAACTCTGGTCGTCTTGCTTGTTTGTTTGTTTGCTTGCTTGCTTGAAGCCGTGCTCACGTTTGTCTGTCAGATCTTAGATACTCGAAATTTATACTCTTCGTTCAATCCTGGATTGTGGATACCGACTTAACCGCATAGGATATATTTCTGGCATGTGTCATGTGTGGCTATAAATTTTATTTGACCCAACGGGTCACGTGTCGTCTAGTAGTTGATAAAAATCAGCTTCCCGGACAAGTATTAGTCTCATATTGTATTTTCAACTGCAGTTATTTACAACACTCAACAATAGGTTTTCAAAGCTGGGACCGAAGTTTAGGTTGAATGTAAGTACAAAACAGGTATCACCCTTGATCAGAGTTGGCAAGATGTAGACTTGTTTCTTAGTTGCCTCAAAAATATAGGACCAACGCAAGACATCTTGAAATGGCAAAAAAAGGCTATTGCATTGGGTCGGGCTAAGGAACGCTTAGTGAAAGATGTAGCAGAATTCACTGGAGGCTTTTGCCACTGAGTTATACGGATCTATCAAAAATGGAAGCAATCTTATACATATTGCAATTGAATGCAAAATTATGGTCGGAAGAATATGCTAACCGATAGGGAGCGCCCCATGTGTACCGAATTATTGACCGTAATCGCTTTGCATCAAGGGTGGACAACTGCGGAACGTCAACGGTAGCCCTGCTCCAGCTGTTTCTGAAAGATCTTTTCGTAGGGGACTTCACGCAACGGATACATGGAGCCGAGGGGCTCGTAAGCGGCCGATGTTAACTCGTTCCTGTAGTTGAATTAACTCGTTTAAAATGGGCTAAAGCACAAACACAATTGGACTGTAGAGGAATGGAGAAGTGTCATGTGGTGAGATGAATCACAATTCTGTATCTATTGTAACAATACCCGCCGTCGTATTCATCAATATTTTTGCACGCACTATTCTGGTGGAGGATTTGTTGCTGAGCAAGTTTTCCGCTAGGTGGGTCCCTCGGTTGTTGCGCCCAGACCAGCAGCAAACGAGGGCGGATCTTTCACTGGAAATTTTGAACAAGTGAGATGGGGACTCCAAAGCTTTTCTGCAAAGACTTGTGACCGGACATAAAACATGGCTCTGGCAGTATGATCCCGAGGATACAACTCAATCAAAGAAGTGGCTGCCTCGGACTGGAAGAGAACCAGTCAAAGCAAAATCTGAACGTTCAAGAAGAAAATTCTTGGCCACTGTCTTCTGGAATGCAGAGGGGATTTTGTTGGTTGACTTCCTCGAGAACAAGAAAATCATTACATCTGCTTATTATGAAGGTGTTTTGAAAAAATTGATAACGAAAATCGTGGAAAAACGCTCTGGATAGCTGCATCAACGTGACCTCTTCCACCACGATAATGCACCCCCTCATGGTGCTCGACAAACAAGAGCTGTGCTACCCGAATTTCGATAGGAAATTATCAGACATCCACCTTACAGCCCTGATATAGAGTAATCCGATTTATTTATGTTTCTATGGTTGAAAAAAACCAAAAGGGTCTTATTTTCCTCTAATTGAAGATAACAGAGGAGCTGCTCTGACATGGTTCACGTCACAAAACTCTCAGTTCTAAACAACTCTTCAACTCTAGAAAGGTTGTCAACATTTGAACGAAGCTTGAACAGTCCTTCCTTGTGATGGGACCCAGACTCTTAAGCTCTCTGGCAAACGACCTGAGGGCATTGGAAGAATCTTTGGATGCATACAAGGCTGGGCACACCCCGTCAAACTGGACCAGACAGGCCTCCCCTACGTCACTATCACCACTCTGCAGTAGGGAACAGCCTACTTCAGAAGTTCACCGATATGATAACACTAACGCTGTAATCATCGCATTGGTGAAAAGGCGGCACACCAGTGAAGCCTGGGCAGAAAGGCCCGAATTACTTTCAAGGATTTTAAAAATTTCAAAGTATGTGTGTGTGAGAGTGTATGTATGTATTTATGTTTATATATATGTGCTTTTAATAAGATGCGAAGGTTTCAGAGTACTGACGAGTGAGCCACTTTTTGCAATGAAAAATCATTTTTTATATTTCAACGATCAAACAAAGAAACTCATATTTTAAGGTTGAATAAACCAAGAGGTTTTTCATTCTATCCAACGAATAAAACAAAAATCATTTTGGTTCATCGGAAACTTGTCCAGTTCAGAAGCAACCTAAAGTGTCCAGCCTCGGAGCCGTCGATCCAGCATTCTAGTAGCGGATCTGGCATTCTAGTAGCGGATCCAGCATTCTAGTAGCGGATCCAGCGCTCCAGTAGCAGATCCAGCACTCCAGTAGCGGATCCAGCATTCCAGTCGCGGATCCAGCGCTCCAGTNATCCAGCGCTCCAGTAGCGGATCCAGCGCTCCAGTAGCGGATCCAGCATTCCAGCAGAAAAGAAGAGGCAGCGTTCAGAATATCAATCGTACTCGCTCTCCTCATCCCTAACCCCTTCCCTGACACCCCCTTCCCTCGCCCCTCCAGCACCCCTTACCTGTATCTTCCTTCCCTCCTCCCCTTTACACCCATAACATCCCCAACACCCCACCTCCCCAGTGGGGGGCAGAGAGGCATCGCGTGTCTAGGCCTCATTTGAAGCCTCCCGTGTGTGTCTTGTGTGGCTGTGTCTTGTGTGGCTGTGTCTTGTGTG
>VOMN01019404.1:0-10411 GCA_014899125.1 Orchestia grillus
ACCACACATCTCCCTCACCACACAAGACCCTCCACCACCACACATTTCCCTCCCTCAACCCACAGTCCGGAGCTTCATGTCACGGTTAGCGACCGCCGCACCGCCTTCAATCGCAGGGCATTAAACTCGACACGAACAAAAAGACAAGACTCTGGAGCTGCGCACTCCCTGCACTCCTGCTGAGACGGTCGGCGGTCTCACTCCACGCTCGGTGCGGTCGCCTGAAGTTCACGTGCTACGAAGTGCGCGATAGTAAACTGCACAGACTTGAACAATGAGAAAGGACGGGTTCGCAGTTTGGAGTTCTTCGAAGTGGTTGAAGCAGCGGTAACTGCATTTTATTTCTATACCTTGGTGGACATTTCGTGG
The DNA here is from genome assembly GCA_014899125.1 of Orchestia grillus. Taxonomy (NCBI): domain Eukaryota; kingdom Metazoa; phylum Arthropoda; class Malacostraca; order Amphipoda; family Talitridae; genus Orchestia; species Orchestia grillus. Next base: position 370 of record VOMN01019404.1, read on the forward strand.
GAATGGTCTTTCCGAAAATTCTCTGGAAAGGACGCTTTCATCTATTTTTCGAACGTACATAAATGGGAAGTCACTTGAGAGCAAGAAAATTATGTTTTAACAGCAAACGTAAAACACAGGGGTTCAGTTTTACAAATTCAGTCGTGTCCCCGCCCCACAAAATACAGTCCGAAAGAGACGCCCGATCTAACAAAGTAGGTTTTATCATTCAATGAAACTTAAACGACGTAATTAAACTCATTAAGAAACAGCCGTGGAATCTTCCAGTATCGCCAGGCCACTGAGACTGGAGCAAGCAATTAGGTCATATCATGTTTTATTCATTTTGCCACAACTGCAACGCAGCTGGAATCCTAACTCATATACAACCATAAATACTTACGTTAAGCGTAGATTTCGTACTCACACGGTCCTCGTGGCTTAAAGACACTATGACTACTACGATAATTCACATACATGAAATTTTAGCTTTCTTTAATTAATACCATACGATTTTGAAGAAGACCACAACACAAAAAAATCTTGCAGGCATATACATACATACTCTATGCAACGCATTTCCCTTTCATGCCCTGCAGGATGATGAGTATCATGAGGTCACAGCTGAAAGTGACCAACACGCAGGCCGGTATCCTGCCTACTGTCCCCAAAGGGACAATTCCCACTTTTCCTGTTAAGATGCAATTTTTTCACTTGAAATGTACGACACGTAAAGCTAAGGAAATTAAGTGTGAAATAGTAAGAAACTCGTGATGCAATGAAAAAATATGTACACGTATGGGATGTGATGTGCTAGGCACATGTTATACCTGGATTAAAAAAATGAGCGAATAGAATTCTCTTACTAATCCTGGATAAATCCCTCGTTCAGAACAAATATTACTCTGTCAAAATCGCCCATTCAGCCTTCTCAGAATCAATATTTTAACAAAGTAATGCAATAAAAACCCGAGGGAAAACTGAACCATGAAATACTTGACCTCACAATTGATCGCCCATTCAGCCTTCTCAGAATCAATATTGTAACAAAGTCATGCAATAAAAACACTAGGGAAAACTGAACCATAAAATACTTGACCTCACAATTGATTGCAGTTCACGAGGAGCGGCCCTACGCGGCAGCTTGGCTCGCCCGACACGGGCAGGGCACGAGAAGGAAAAGAGAACTTCACTCTAGTAGCTTGACCTTAATCTCAGTCCAGTTTTGTCTAGGTACGTCAAATTATTAAACTGTGAATAAATTGGAAAAAATACGTATACGTCCAGAACTCGATCGGTCATTTCGCACAGTGTACACTTAATGTTCACTTCCATAAAATACAAGACAGAGCGTTTCGTAAATTCCCTTTAATGCCGTAATGAATAACCCCGAGAAGGCAGTCGCTGCATTCACACGGTCTATGCAACCGCGAGTGACCGTGTGAATACAACAACAACGGCCAGAAGATGTCTTGGGATAGTTTTGTAAAGTGGTTAACAGAGAAAAAATCGTTTATTGCACAATGATCCCAAATGCAGTATCAGTAAGAAGCTTCATCAGCGAGACGTTAACTGAAGTCTTCAAGAAGACCCAAAATAATCTGAGCACGACGATAGAGCAGCGGTGTGTAGGAGCGCTACTAAACGACAGCCGATCAGGAGATGGTTGTTATATTCATCCTCACGACCAGTGCAATGAACTTTGAAGAAAACGCGCTTTTATTTTGATACTACAAAAAGTGTCAGGTGTTATTTATGGGAAGTTTTGCGTAAGTTATGGAGAGAAATCTTCAGATTTAGAGCACGCTCGTTTTGAATTCAAGTTTAGCCACAGAGTACAATCAGTAACTAACAGAGTGGAGATAAATTGGCACATAGTGCGGCTCCATTACAGGACAGAGAGAAAATTAGCAAGAGGGCTGATGCAGGAAACATTTATCTGGAGCATTCCCAAACATTTGAATAGATCTCACGTTTACACGAGAGATGCGCACGCAATTCTCAGGAACCGTCGAGACAGGATGAGGCACGGCACCTTCTAACACGCCGTACAGGAAACAACTTTATGCAATCATTCTCAAAATTTTGTTTGTTCATAACAGTTTTTGAGACCAAGACGCTCATGAAATTTTATGTATGGTGGGAGGGATTTGAAGTTCACAATCCGACGTCAATCGAACTGGCAGCCACGAATAAAATTTGTACTTATACCTAAGAGTATGACAGTGAATCCATTAATTGCGAGAAAAAATTAGGTTCACATACGAGTGTGAGAAAATGATGAAATCATTTATACAATTTATGTTGGTTTAAGTAGCAAGTTTCTTACTTTACGTGACTTCAACGTGTCTCAAGAAAACATCTTTTGACTTACGGGTAAAAACGAAGCCCTGTGCTTAAAAACACCGAGAAAAGTGCCTTAACATGGGTGATACTCGAAACTTACCACGCCTTAGTCTACTGAAAGCTAACCAAGATCTGATCGCGGAGAGGTTGAGGGCAGCATAGAGTTAGGCTCTGGTTATGTTGGGGGTGTGAGGGACCGCAGCGCTTGATACAAAACTGTTACACATGAATGTTCATGGAAGACAAATGTGAAGCTCGCGAGCTTTTTGACACTAAATTGAGGTTCAGGCCGAGCGGTGTAAGGAGAATAAATATTAGTCTTAATAGTAAATACATCCATTTTACGTAAATCAATTTGTTATTAAAACTTCACAGTTGGAGAGCATGAAAACAACTCTAATGAGTAGCGTAAACAGTAAATTGGACTACAGAGCTAGGCTGAATTTATTTAATTTAGTAAAATAAAACGATGAACAGAAAATCACCCACTACATATAATCTACAGAAATTCTGGTTAGAGAACAAAGACTGTTCCAAAATATATTTGTTGAGCCTGATCAAGTCATTGAAAAATTGAAGCGTTTCCCCCACTAAAATCATATTTCTATATTAATTTAAATTCACAGGATACTAAAATCTACTCGGGCATACATAGAGCCGATTTCAGTCGCGCTACGACCATGAGCCTAACTTCAGTCACAGAATTATGAGAAAAATTCAGTCACTGGAATCAAGCCAGTCTTTGAGCGAAACCTAGAAAGCAAAATGATGTACAAAATGACAAAAGTTGCATCAGTTCACGCAGTCAACTCACGTAGTCACGGAACAATTATCTGCGTAAGTCATTTTCGGGCACCTCTTAAGACCGGACAAAAAACGCTATTGAGGAGGAACTTTAAAATAAGTTGAAGACAGTACGCAATGGGTAGAAATGCATGACGAGCTTTGCATCATATAGCCTCGTGATCACCACACCTCGTCACTGACTCACCTGCGCCCGGCGTTTGCGTCTCAGCGACATAATGGGGGTCACGGAACATTATTTCTGCGCGAGAACAAAGTTACTCGAATCTGTGTTCAAAACCAGTGCCTTTAGTCTTCTATGCCGGAGCGCATGATAGTGACCTACGTGTTCAGAGTGCACAAATGTCGCTTCTATTCGTTGCACTTGCAGGTCCGCGCTATTCAGTCGAGCACAGCAGGCATGCTTGCTGTGATAAAGAACTGAACTGTCGGTCCTGCAACTGATGCAGTCAGCCACACGCAGCGTAAGAGATACGAGTTCGGGTACCTGCCAATGCCAGGAAACTAAACTCAGAACTCTGAACTCCATCGCAAAAGTTGTCTGTCTTCGTCTGCATACACATCAATGTGAACTCGTAACGCTATTTATTTTTAACAAAGTGTTTAGTTTATGATTCACTCTTCTACAGAGTTACCATGGGACAATCTTAATCAAGAAAGTAATCTGGAAGACATTACAAGAAAAAAAGTGACCTAGGAAGCTCGACAAAGCTAATGAGCAGGTGCGGCACACGCCACCTACAGCTGGCGACACAACGCTGCCGTCTGTGCACTAATGGCAGCCATTGAGTCCGCATGACTAGCCATGATCTCTATCACACTACAACGAAACAAAGGTCGAAAATGTGTCCCTAAAATGAAAGAAATACTATTTCACTCCGGAGTATCCGACACTACTGATGATCCGAAGGACGAGTTCAACAAACTTAGCATTGAAGAAAAAAAAAATTCCGGGTCCGCGAATTAGCACCTCTGCAATCGGCTTCCACCAATTCGTTAGTGAGAGCTCGGTCCGTTTATGAGCTCATAATTTTTCTTGAATAAAAATGAAGAGTGTACACATCAACTTGAGGTGGAAATAAGCGAGTTATTCCACAGTTTTAGATGCATAAAGAGCGAATTTCATCACTTTTAGTAAGCCTCACAACCGAACATTTGCTAAATAATTCACGAATCCGTAGCGAAATAACGAAGAAAGCGTCTCAAGAAAACAACAAGAACAAACAATTAAAACGACTACACGGAAGCTAAAAATGAATAAATTTTCCGCGCAGATATCCCATTACATGGACACCCTGAACTGTGCACACCAGGACCACGACGTAAAATACAGACACACAGGCGCCTCGTGCACAGGTCACGACAAAGTCACGGGGCACAACAAAGTCACGGGGCACAACAAAGTCACGGGGCACAACAAAGTCACGGGGCACGACAAAGTCACGGGGCACAACAAAGCTACAGGAGCTCAGCACAGCGCCTCTCTCCTGCCGCCGTTCGAGCACGGCACGCTGGCGGGGCCCTCAGGCTTCCTTTTCCGACTTCGTGCAGCGGTGCACTGAGGCACAGTGAATTCATTCGCAAGCTTACTAGGTCAAATGGGCTCTTGGCAATCACAAAAGTATGGCATTACTAGGCAAAATGAATTTTGAAATTCCTTCACAGCTTTGACATTCGTTCGGTGATGTATTGTAAATTACAAAGTGCTCGTGTTCAGTTTATGTGCCAATGAAATATAGCGCTGGTGTCCTGATGTCTGAAGCCTTTTTCCAGGCACTTTTCCAAATGAACAATCCCATTTTCCACATGAACCTCCATCTGTCCGGGAAGAGACCTCAAAACATGTCCATCGAGATTGATCGTACGTACGATAAAACAGAAAAATCAATGTTCCTCACAAAATATCTAGGGCAAGCGATTGTAGTACTGCGCGAGCGGCAATAAAAAAGAGAACGCAGCCCAATGACAGCACGTCTACGGGAGAAAGAGGCAATGAAGCTGAACACTACAGGCCCATTGTACTCGCAAAGAACGCACTGGTAGGTCACAACTCGCGGCACGCAGCGTCGACACACTTCTGCACCACCGCAGACAATGGCACAATACGGCAGGGGGAGGGGGGGAGGAGGAGGTGGTGTTGGTGGTGGTACGAGTGCTGCATCTGTTGCGCAGCGTGTTACGTGAGCTGGCACTGAACTCTAAAAAGACCAATGGAAAAATATTGGGCCATTTCAGAAAGCCGCTGCTGCTGCTGCTTACTCTTCGTGCAAAGCTCGCTACAGTCCTACTGCAATTCTGCGCAAGACTGCAGATAGTTGGACGTACAAGAGCACGCTGCAGTTATATCGCACGATAATTTGGTAGCTACAGAGCTCGATGTGGTTACCAGACGTGAGTTGGTGAGCCAACTGACGGTGGTAAGAGCACGTAAATGTGGGAACTTGGAAGGCTGAAACTGCTCACAGGTCTAAGCGTAACTGGCGCAGCTAGCTATCAGCGGTCACATCATGCTGTCGTCACTGGTAATATGCTGAAAATGATGCTGACTCTGGCGTGCTCGATTAGATAAGATTATTCGTTAATTTAAAGCTGCCTATCCACATGAAATGTGGTGCAAAGAGAAGAGACCATTTACTGTGGACTGAAGAAAATGCGGAATCTATGCACAGGTGTGTTCCCACACTGGATTCCCTGCGCATTGAAACGGCAAGTATAAAAGGAAGAGGAAGAAAAAACGAAGAGACAGCGAAGAAGGTGCAAAAATCGAAAGAAGCAACGTGAGCAAGAAAGAAAGAGGTCCCGAAGGCTTATCTATAGCCGAGGTAACCTAACAGTGCTCCTCTGCGGTCGCCAGTCCCCATAGCATAGGATAGACAATCTCAACCAACCTAACCCTACTGCCTATCCCATGCCTCTTGAGGGGCTCAAGCGTGCTCGAGAGGTGCTAGCTAACTTTTCCATGCTGACTTTACGTCCCGCCGATTCCCTCATCAAACCAAGGCCATGCTTCTGCGTTGCGACAGACAGGCAGATCAGGACGGCACCGCCACTCGAAACCCACAGACGCGCTACCAAACGTCTCGTCTTAATAAATTTATGGCACGAAAACGCCTCTGCACAACAGTTCATTGAAACAGACAGGTCTTGCTCCGTGTTGGCAACTTAAACATGGCTTTTCAGTTCCACATTTTCAAATACTGTGTTATTTAGTCCCATACAATGACGGGGGACATAATGATGGGTGATAAATAGTTCGCATGAGACGTATTTTTTTCCGGGTGTCCTCGGTTACAGTCGATACAATAGTCATTGTATTGATAGTGGACACGATGTGATGAAGTCATCAAATGTTAATTCGTTGTTTGATGGCGTAGGACTTCAGAATCAACCCGAGAACGGACCACTCTCTGCTCGTTCCTATAGCACTATTCTGCACGTATGCAGCGAGACAGAATTAACTCTCACCACAGTCGCCTTATTAAATTCAATAGCTTGAAGCTCCACCTAACGTTAGCAACTTAGCTGCGTGAACCGAACACCGTGAGAGAACAGTGTTTATCTTAGTCGCTGATCAGAGACGACGTGTGTGTGATGCTGACAGTAACTAATCGAAGTACGCTGGTAACACGGCGCTTCGGATAGTTCGCTTAGCACTACAAGCACAGTTGCACTACTTACGATTACGTACGTAAACAGTCACAGGCCGATATCAATCCCTCAAAGAGTGTATCATTTTCATTTCCTCGTAGAAAATTGCAAGGCGCCAACATTGCATCTAAGGATGAGGAACTAGACACTTTAGCAACAAAAAACTTGTCGACGCAGATAAATATGAAGTCTTTTATAATTTTCACTCCAAGCGCTAATAACGACGAATTGAAACATTTAAAAATCCTAAACTGGTAACGAAATTTGATTCAAACGAGTGATCAAACTTTTTGTCCAAGAAATGGCCGATAGTAGCATGGATAGCATCATTAAAAATGCTGCGTGGGAATTACCTGAGGTAGAGTTACAAGTCTTCAATAATAGAGCAGAAATATCTACAGAAGGCAAATTTTACCTTAAAATCAAAACAACGAGCCAATTACTCGGCCAAGTGAAAGTTCGGAAAGAAACAAAAAAAATTAAAATCAAACCATGAACTCGGAATTCTGAAAAATTCAGCATCACCGAAGCAGCAGTGCATCGAAAGGGCCGGAGCGAGCCATCATGCGGCGGTAAAAGTTATGAAAAAGTGAATAAATGAACAGCGCGTCACAGGCTTCACAAGAGCTCGCCCATAAAAATAGGAGGATGACTCGCAGTTTGGACGTGCGCGGGTCCACCAAAAAGCGTGCGCTGGTCCACCAAAAATGTATAGCCAGACCGATCATATGAACGGTGAAAAGTAAGAGTGATTCCCGCCCAGCTCTTGTGCAACATCCACGAAATGGTCTTACGAAATTTCAGTTCCACGCTCATACTGTTCGCACACCAATAAAAAATATTTATATCCAAGGCGAGTGAAATCTCCGGAAATTGGTCTCCTGACGTTAAGAGACCACAAACTCATTCAAAGCAGCACAAGCATCAACATTTATTTCAAGATCCTTCTTTACACTATGAGAAAACGAACGCTTTCAAAACGTTCGATGTAATAATTATGTAAATAGGGAGTACGTGTATACCGTCACGATTGGCAGTACGACTGGCACCCTTCTGAAAGTGAACGCGCAGTTCGGGGAAGCGGATTCCCACGCTGCTTTAGTCTCGTGCCCCTTGGGTGCGATGAGTGAGAAGTGCACGGATGCGCACGTCTAAAAACAGGTACAAAATTATCCGCACGTTTGTGGTAATTTAGTTCTCATCCCGACTACACTTCACAAACATATAATCGTCGACAGAGCGTTCTAAGAGTAAGGGAAGGACACTTTTCGTCATATTTAATTGCGTCGAAGTTAAAAAGTTGGAGAGTGATGGATGTTTTGCCTATCTTAAAGGCAAATGAAGGACATCTTGCATCATGTTACATTCATTTATACTTAGAATGGAATTCAGCTCCGATTCAAGAATCAACATTGACATACCAAGTAACATATTACGTTGCTATTGATGAAAAGTATACACACACTAGCAAATAGAGCGACCTGTACGTCACAGCGCATTAGGCATATCGATTAACAACGTAAAGCACTTTTTTGTTTGGACACCAAGTGTGGGTTCTTGTCAGAAATAGTGAATTCAGCAATGAATTTCTTTGCCAAGAGTGAAAACAGCCGCTGGCTTCAGCAAACACCACCAGAGGTGAGCGCCACAGCACAAGCAAGAGCAGCAGCAGCAGCAACAGTCGGTAACAGCAGGCAGCAACAGTCGGTAACAGCAGGAGCAACAGTCGGTAACAAAGTCGGTAACAACAGCAGCAGTAACACCAGCATCATTAACACCAACACCAGCAGCATTGAGGAGACGAAAGTAGGTCTCTGGTGCCGCAGCAGCCGCCTCTCGCCCCGTTACTCGATACACTATCAGCACCCCCACGAGCGGAGATCAGCACCCCCACGAGCGGAGATCAGCACCCCCACGAGCGGAGATCAGCACCTCCACGAGCGGAGATCAGCACCTCAACACGCTTATGGTGTAATGCAATTGAAGCTTTCATGCGGTAATTATCCGTAATTCCATAATAATCTATAACCTTCCTCATAAAAAGCCACCCCAATAGTTTTTTCGTATTTTACAGACTTACATAGCATCGTTCTCGGATATGAGAGATTACCTTTCTTAAGAATTAAAAATATTGTGATGGTAGTCAATTCGTTTACTGACGAGTAGTTGTAGTTGTAGTAGTAGTGAAAGCAGCGCTTCAGAANCTCTATTGCCTATGGCCTATCCTATGCCCCCTGAGGGGGATAAAGCAACAATAAAACTTGGCGTGTCACACTGTAAGTATTTTGCGATCTTTGTCAAGTATCCCATTCGAAGTTTCAAAAAATAGTCAGTGCAAGTCTCTCGATTAATATTATTTTTACTATGGACATTCAGAACGCATTTACGGAACAAAAACTGATTTAAGCTAAATAATTTATGCATTCAAATGAGGGAACTCAATTGAGGTACTTCCATGTTTAATAAATACAGATTTGACGAAAACTTGCCGTGATGGCACGACTCCAAGGAGATTTAAAAAAAGAAAAGAAGAAAAGCCCTCTAAGCTGATGACAGTATTGATTAGAAACAACTCCCACGAGAGACGGAGGGACGCGTTACAATTTTAACCCAAGGTGTTATATACGTAACAGGATAACCAACAGATATGGCAGAGCAGTTCACTATCGGCGGAAACATGAGAGTTTAGCGGCCACTGATGTTCCAAAGTCAGACGCTCGTTTTTCAAAGCTCAACCTCGTGCAATGAAGTCGCTTCACAGGCCAGGAAAATTTTATTTGCGTCAAAATATTAGCAGCACGTCTGCATAATGACGTACTGTGTATAGATGGCTACGCTTAGGTAGTAAGTTTCTCAAGCATCGATTTTGCAACTTACGAAAACGAAGAAACGTGAGAACCGCTAATTAGCCCAAATAAACGGGTTAGAGAACTAAAATGAACTGGAGAAAAATTTTGCTCCTAGTAGTATTAGGTTGTGCATGAAATTTTGGCTCCCAAGCCAGAAATAGAGAAGACATGAAGACAATATGGTCAATCGGACAACTAACCTAACCAACACAGACTCTTGTAACAAGCTAAGCTGATTCCGTTATGAACTGCTAAAAACATAATTTAGAAGCGCTTATCTCACACGGTCCACCGACGAGAAAGTAAGAAAGTTTTCTTCAAAATTAATCTTACACTTCCCAAGGGGTGATAAACCATTCCAAGCGGCTGAGTCCTTATGCAATGCTGAAAATAATGAAACCATCTTGCCAGGACGC